>JAEBUP010000013.1:1200000-1504663 GCA_023014405.1 Amanita molliuscula
CCGAGCATAGTATACCATTATTGCCGAAAAGCTCAGGAACGAGTGAAAAAACTCGGTATACGTGTGTATCAAGGCTGAACCAAAGTCCCTCTATACCCTCTGTACAAGCAACCCCTACTTTGTTATCGGGGTTGATAACTTGGCACAAGGACACTAGGGCGAATTGCCAGGCACACAGATATTGATAGCTTTCGGACCCACGATGCAGCAGACAGCAACTCCCTTGTTTCCCAAGGGACATCATCAATTGGCACGGATTAATTGCCAGAAGAACGGATCAAGTGTCAGAGGAGGCCCGAACTTGATTGAACATTTATTACAGCAGAATCACCTACGAGACACAATGCAGTGCTCATTTACCTACATACTACCCTACGCCCAGGCGACACTCTCGGAAATTGGGTGCATTTTCGAGGCGGACTGGGTCACAGTTCATGACACAGTCCAGACGGGACCCAGAGAATTCATCGGCGACACTGTCATTCGCCGATATGACAACCATGTTCGACTGTGGTGGAAACACCGAAAAGAGTCGCGACGACTCGAGCGCATACAAACACAGATCCTCCTACAAGAGCGAGAAGCTCAACAAGAGCTAGAACAGAAGGAGGCCTGGGAGGCCTTACTTATGGAAAGAGCCGCCACTTGTGCTGTCTTGTGAGCGGAACGTGCAATGAAAAAGGCAGAGAGGGAATATCAAACCCTCATCGAATTACTGGAAGTCCAATACAAAGGGGACACCTCCAATCCAATCTGGCTAGCCCTGGTCTCATCCAAATACAACCAGTGGCTCTTATTAATCAATAACAGCGACAAAGCTATCCAGCGTTACCGGGTAGCAATAGAACGACTTCAGTGCGCGCACCACGTACAGGAGTTGTACCAACATGAGGGCATGACCATGAGTCATGAAGACTGGAATGCGTGGATGCACGCAATGAACGGAAACATACGGGCAACCTGCTATGCTAAATGGAAGCGTGAGCAGGAGGAGGAGGAACACCGAAAGGGAATCAGATTCGATCCCCTACTTATCACAAAGCCACCTGGGGCTATCATTGCCAGGACACCGGAACGGCTCCTCACAGAACCTCGACCCCAGCTGCGCTCCATTGGACTAGGGCATTTCTTTAAGGACATTGGAGAGGACTTGTGGAATGACCACAAAGCCAGACTCTTGGGATGGCACGCCAGCATCAAAGCACACCTCCCAGGACCGAGAGCTAGGAGTCCTATACCACCGAACCAATGGAGGGAAAATGGGTACTGCTACATGTACCTGTTCAAAGAGGAGTACTACGACAAGTACAATTGGCCAGCATGGCCTACTCTTTACGACATAGTCAATTGGGAACCAGAACTCAGAGACGACACAGTGGTCTTCGCCATCCAGGATAGCATTTGACCTGGACAGTGTCATATTGTTGAAGAATCAGCTGTACGTCGAGATGACATCGAGTACACCTGGGACGAACTGGTAGACTTACACAAGGTCTCCCATTACACATGGACAGTGCGGTTTGGTGGACAATCAAAGTCAAAACGCAGGGCAGCACAGCGAAAGCTTGCCCAGACACCCATAAAACGAGTCAACCTCAGGACAACTGTCACGGTGGAACAAGCCTACGCAGAGGCAGCTGGACGAGCATACCCAGCAATAGTAGAACCGAAGCCCATTGTGCAACCAGCACGGTCATATGCAGCAGCAGCACAAGGCACCAAGGAAAACAAAGCATGAGTCATCACTCAGGGAGGTGACACAGCACATTGGCATGGTGGTGTACCCACTACTGCGGATTGGCTCTCAAACGAAGAGTACCCGCAAGGAGCAAACAATGCTCATAAACAAAGGGAGATCGATCAATGGAGAAGGATCGTAGAAAGGGAGGCATGGCTCCCTTACCCTTACCCAAAAATGTCCTGGGCCAATAGCGGCTTCAATCCAGACACACCAGGTTACTGTTACCTGGTTTTAATTAAAAAACAGTACTGGGATGAATTCTTATGGCCAGCTTACCCTCAGATCCAGGAAATCTGCTCTTGGGACCAGAATCTTCGGGAAACCGAAGTAACCACCATTATCCAAAAGGCATATGATAAGGATACCACTCTGCACATCGAAAAATATAACAGTAATTGCAGAGGATGGTTCCACGTCGAATGTCTCAACAGGGAAGGCATGAGTCACTATAAACTAGGTGCTACGCCTTTCAGGCTGACGGTGGAAATGATCACCCATGCCTACCAAGCTGTACTAGGATGGCAAGAGTATTGGCAGGACACTCAAACGATCGAGCCACTACCCGTTACACAACCAGCAGCAGCAGTCGCAGCCTGAGAGGATGACATCCATCAACAAGCAGAGGAGAGACAGCGAGCCATCACTAGTGCAGGACAAGCACTCACCGCAATGATAAACGAATATCAGCAGTCTAATCGTCGGGAACCTGGACCTCTCACCAAGGCGGAAATGCCTGCCTTCTACGAGGGAGATCCAAGGACAGTAGACAGATGGCTATGACAGATGGAGACCTATTTCATGTTGGCAAACGAAAAGGATCCCAAACAAAAGGTCTCAATCTGCTTGTACAGAATAAAGGGTGGAAAAGGAGAAAGAGCCGCAGACTGGAGCGGTGTGAAACTCAAAGCCTTTCAGGAGGCACAACAAGAGTTTCAGGACAAAATTGACAGCAGTGGTTGGAGCACAGAGTTAGACTGGGCCCAACTCAATACAGGAGAAAGCACCGCTGATGATCGAGCATGGGTCAGATGACCTCTGGAGAATCAATTCCCGTTCCTGGATTGGGCAGACTTTAAGCAACAGATGCATGACTTCTTCATGTCCACTGAGACAAAAGAGAAAGCTATTGAGGCACTGTTGAAACTACAACAGGGGACAATGATCATAGAAGACTACATCATCAAGTTCAATTCCCTTACCTCGCTGACAGATTGGAACAATCAGGCCCTGATCTCACAGTTCCAAAATCATCTCAATCCAGCACTAGGTCAGGAATTAATCTGATATGGAGGATTACCGGACAATGCCACCTTGCACCAGATCCAGACAAGGGTTACAGCGCTCGCAAGGGCCTACCGAAAAGCTAACGAAGCATATGGATTCTCTAAAGTACAAAGAGAATACAAAGAGCGAGCTCCAGCACCAAATGGTCATCAGTGGCAATTTTGTTCACCATCTCCAGTTGCGTCAGGAAGTCGGTCTGATCCAAATGCTATGGATGTAGATAAACAGAAAGCAGTACCAGTCTGTTCCTACTGTAAAAAAAGAGGACACTCAGAAGATGAATGCAGGCAGAAAAACGCCACCTGTTACAGGTGTGGGGAGAAAGGACATACAGCGTGGAAATGCAGGAAACCAAGAAAAATAACAGCAGGAGATAAGGGGAAGCAAGTGGTTAGATATATTGAGAAAGGGGAAATGACCCCAATAGCACACATAGAGGAAGTGTCGTCGGATTTTGCAGAAAGCCAGTAGGCGAGCGCTCAGTGCTGCTGGCTACTACTCAGGTTTCCAATAGTGGTGTATTAGTAGACTCCCAAATTAACATGCATGATCTACTTTACGAGTGCAGTGGGAATATACATCACTTAAGAAACCTGAGAGTGAGTGCAAAAAAGGGACAATGATTACAAACATGGACACCACAGTGGATGCTAAGGAGAATCTGGGAACAACCTAAAAAGATAGCAGTAGAATGTTTACAGCAATGGGTAAACAATAAATGACGGAATGAGGTGGACGAACGGCTGGTAGATGATCTAAACGCCATGACAGAAGTAGACGCCATGTGGAACCTAGTGCACTTACGAGAAAAAACAGTGCAAGGAACTGGCTACAACGAAATAGACCTAACAGGTGTCGTCACAAAGATGGACGGGTCCAAAAGTATCTGCATCAAAATGTTGATGGATTCCAGAGCAACTGGGACCTGTATTAGTACAGATTTTGTGGAGAAACATCAGATACCCAAAAGACGATTGGTACGACCAATACCAGTTTATAATGCAGACGGAACCAAAAACTCGAGAGGTGCCTTAGAGTACATGGCAAAGATAAAACTACACATCAGTGAACACGAAGAGGTCATCGAGTGTGCAGTAACACATCTCTCAAAAACAAGCATCTTCTTAGGTTTCAATTGGTTGAGGAAGCACAACCCAACCATCAACTGGAAGAAGCAGACGCTAGAGTTCAACCACTGTCCAGGCATTTGCTGGAAAGGTTCCTCAGTCCAAGAACCAGAGGACGAAATGGACATAACAGAGGACCTTGAAGCGGAAGACAAACTGTTAGCAGTTCACATTGGTGAACCAGAACTCAACATCAGGGCCTATGCCTCAATGGCCACAAAGGTGGCCGTGGAGGAAGCAGAAAAAATGAAAAAATGAACTCTGGAGGAGGCAGTCCCCAGACATTACTTAGGACATCGGAAGGTCTTTGAGAAAGAAACTTTCGATGAACTACCACCACGGTGGCGATGGGATCATGCCATAGAGTTGATCCCCGGGTCTAACCCAGTTGATTGCAAAATCTATCCGCTCAATTGAGACGAGCAACAACAACTGGACGAATTCTTAAAAGAGAACCTGGATTCTGGGCGAATCCAGTCGAGTAAATCGCCCATGGCATCACCTTTCTTCTTTGTAAAGAAGAAAGATGGAAAATTACGACCAGTACAGGACTACCAACAACTCAACAAGATGATGGTCAAGAACTGATATCCACTACCACTCATAGGAGGCTTGGGTGTCGAGGATGGAGGGGCTGATCAAAGGGTGAAGCTCAGGCAAGTGTGAATGAGCAATAGAAATCTATTGCTGAACTGGGGAACCCGGTCCAGAACTCAACTACTTATACACAGGGTTGTGCTATGAATTACTAAGCAGAGAACAAAAGGAAAAGCTATTTAATGGCAGGGGGCAACTTGAAGCTGCAGATCAAATAACATGTAAACAACATGTACCAGAAATAGAATGAGATTGAAGATGTAAATGTAAATAGAAACAGAACAGTCTGATGCTGAAAGTGAATGTCAAACCTTCACCTAGAGAACTGCTGATGTTACAGCATGGGAATGCAACATCCTGAGTTGTAACATGACCTCCTCAATGATCATGTCTGTTAGGAGTGGAAACCTAGCAGCACTTTTCATTTTTCAGTCTAGTGGTCAGGGACCACTGTAGGAAGACATGGGACAGTCGGGGGCTGTCATAGGAGACTAGGGGAACACTTCATGTGCATCAAGGCATGGGAGTGTTCAGCAGACAATGAGATGATGGCCATACAAGGTAGGGTTCCCAAAGTTCAGTTCAGTTCAGTTCAGGACCATTTTTGGCTGAACCTGAACCTTGTTAGGGACGACCTAAACACAACCTAAATGTCTCAAAGTTGTGGCTTGTTCAGCCAGAGACAAGACAAGACAAGACTAAGCTTGTTGCTCAAGAAGAAGTGTCTAGGACACAAACTATCTAAAGCCTTAGGGACTCGCTACCTAAGACTACAACCCTTATAAACCTCTCTCCTGGTCTGTGTGCAGTCAGCGTGCAGCTAAAGTCCCTCACAATAGAGACAATGTGCAGCAGCTAAGTCTGCGCCCATATGACCTTACTTGGAGATATCCTTCCACACTGTCCTTCCCCATATGGCCACACTATTGTCTTGCATCTCGGCCGACTCTCACATACGCCGGTACCTAGTTGTCAGTACATCTCGGCGTTCCCATGTTGCCCCTCAGGTGCCGTGCCACTCATGTATCCTATCATGGCGTAGGCCCATCATCGGGCCGTTATTCCTGTCGGCACTCAGTCTATGTCCATAGCTGATGCTGACCTAACCCCCTTCCATATAAGGGTCGCAGTCCTAATATAGTTCGTCCCCGTGACCAAGGCATTGTCTGAGTCTCGTTTCCTATCGTTTGAGTGCAATGAAATAGATAAAAAGAAAAGAAAAATATATCCTGCTTCTCTGAGTCCGTATCTTCGTGAGTGTCATTGACGTCGTTACTGTGAAAATTATATGGGACGAGGTATGCTCATAACATCACCCCCCCCTTAAGGCCTCGCATCCTGAGAGGCTGAACTGGCTGAGTCCACATAGTGTGGATCTCCTTTCATTCATTCATAAAAGCAGGCGAGTCACTCCGCTTGTTCTTCTGGCATCAAGCCTGACCATTCTGAGTCCACATCTTCTACCTCCTCGACGGTGGTTTTCCATGTTGATTTTTTCTTTTCAGGGCATGCAACGCCCTTGATCCTTTTTTGTCAGTCATCTTCCGACTCGCTGCTTTCCTTTGCAGCTGCTGGTTTCCCTGCCCTCTTTAAGATTTTCTTTTGAAGACACTCAGTGTCTTTTTCATGCGCTTGGCGCTCCTCCTCTAATTCTTCCTTTTCTCCCCTTTTTGGGAAATCAAGCACGGGTGACCGCCCGCCACGCTCCAGGTCTCTGGAGAACGTCCCATCAGTGTCGTCTGGCAATTCCATGATTGCCCTTCTATCTCCTTTCCAATTGCGCCATCTGCACTCCATATTTTCTAAATATTTCGGCCCAAAATGGCCATCATCCCAACCAAAAAGTCGCTTATCCTTCCAATGGGTTCCTCGACTTTGTTTGTGCTTAGATGCACTAGGGGTTGGTCGAGGAATTGTTTCTGTGTACTGAATGTACACCTTCCCGTTTTTCAAGTTCCTAATGAGCTTAGGAGCCCTCGGGTTTTCTTTGTGGAATTTTTTGACTTTAGCTGGTGCGTTAGCGACATTTCCAGCCGGTTCCCAGGTGGACTCCTCCACCGGGTAGTTTTTCCATTTAACAAGGTATTCCAGCCTCGCTCCTCCCTGTCCGCTGATGTGGCTCTCCATAATTTCTTCCACTTCATATTCATCCTCCTGGGACTCCTCTACCATTTGCGTGTCCTTGCGCATTGCTGCCTTTGCTTTCTGTTTCGGGAATTCTGGTTCCCTATACGGTTTCAACAAGACTTCGTTAAAAACATTATAGACCTGCCATGCTGCTGGTATTTTTAATTTATATGAGGATTCGCCGATTTTGGCGAGGACTTCTAATGGTCCGACAAATTTTCCATTGAGCTTCTTGGTCGCTCGAATGACTGGTAAGTTTTGGTGCTGAGATAAACCTTGTTGCCAGGTTTATACTCTTGTGCCACTTGGCGATGTGTGTCATACTGCTCTTTCATGATCTGAGCGGCCTTTTCTAGCGCTTTTTTCGCCTTTTCGTGCACATCTTCTATTTCCTTTGCCAGTTGTTCCACAGCTACCGCCTTTGGTGCGTAGGTGGGGTCCAGACCTTTATTCGGGTGTCATCCGTAGTTCATGAAGAAGGGCGTGAAGCCCATTGCTGAGTGCACCCGATCATTGTGGCAGAACTGTGCCACTGACAGCCAATCGCTCCAATTATCTTGGCGATTGTTGATGAACATGGTCAGGAATTCCTTTACTTCCTGATTAACTCGTTCTGTCTGTCCGTCTGTTTGGGGATGGTAAGCTGTGGATCGGTTTGCCTACCATGCTCCCAGAATACGTTGTCCCTGAACAGCGCTGCTGTTCCCTGTGATGTGATGTCTTTTGTTGTGGGTAAGAAGTATGACTTCTTTGTGAACCTGCCCACAACTACCATGATCGTGTCCATTCCTTTTGATGTGGGTAATGGCCCCATGAAGTCTACTGAAATAACTTCCCATGGTTCTGTCGGGATCTCATTAGGTCTGAGTGGTGCTGCACACGCTTGTCTATCCGGTTTCGTCTTTTGACAGGTTTTGCAACCCGGAATGTATTGCTCTATATCTTTGCGCATGTTGGGCCACCAGAAATTCCTTGTCAAAGACTCCAGTGTCTTTGCAACTCCAGAATGTCCCCACAAATGATGAATTGCGATGATGTCCTCTCGCAATGCCACAACTGTTGGTACGTATACTCGTCCCTTCCAGGTGACGAGTCCTTTTTCGATTTTGTATTCTCCATCAGCCTTTCCAAGGCCTTCGACAACCTGTGTCTCCCACTGCCACTTGGGCACATCCTTTATATCTTTCATGATGTCGTCAATTGCACGATCATCATCGAAGACTCATACGAAAAGGTGCTCTTTGAGTAGAACTACCCCTTCATTATCATTTTCTCCTCGGGCATGTCCCGCCCGTCATGACAGTAAGTCCGCCTTTGTGTTGGACTTCCCACTCCTATGTTTTATGACGAAGTTGTACTCCTGCAAGTCCGTCACCCATCACGCCTGCTGTCGGTTTAAGTTTTGCGCCTTTCTGAAGTAGGTTAAGTTTTGGTGGTCCGTCAAAACCTCGACTGTGTGTTTAGCCCCTTTAAGATAATGGGACCATTCATAGAAAGCATGCATGACTGCGCGCATCTCTTTATCGTAGATCTCGTAGTTTCATTCAGCATCGTTCAAGGATTTTGAAATGAAAGCCACAGGCTTCCATACCTCTTTTTCTATTTGCTGCGACAAGATTCCCCTGATAGCGAAGTCAGAGGCATCCACCTCTACTCGGAACTGTCCGTTTTCATCGGGGATTCGCAGTACCACTTCTTCTGCAATTGTTTTCTTCAGCATGTCAAATGCTTCATCCTGTAACTCCATCCACTTCCACTCGTCTTTCCCTGTAAGCCGAGTTAAAGGCTTAGCCGCTTTGGCGAAGTCTTTCACAAATCGTCGGTAAAAATTTACGAAGCCCAGGAATTGTTGGACTTCGCACTTGCAAGTGGGCTTAGGCCACTCTGTTACTGCTTGACTTTAGCAGATTCCATTCTAACCGAATTCTCACTGATGACGACTCCAAGGAAATCCATTTCCTTTTTGTCGAAGAAACATTTTTCTGGTTTTAGTGAGAGCTTATGCTCCTCCAGCTTTGCTAATATATGGTTAACCTGTACCATATGTTCTTCTTGGTTTTTGAAAATACAAGGATGTCATCCATGTATATGACGACCCATCCTTCCGCTATCTCAACTCGGAAAATATCATTCATCATCATTTGAAAAGTGGCTGGCGAATTTGTGAGTCTGAAGAACATGACCAAGGGCTCAAAGAGTCCTCTGTTGGTTCGGAATGCCGCTTTCCACTCATCCCCTCTTCCTGCCTAGTGCACCCAGAAGTCTGCCTTGCCCATCTACTACCTCTCAGAGTTGCCAATCTTCACTGCCATGCATCACCCCAGTACTGCACCCCAGCTTGACCCTAACAAGTGCCCTCAGCCTCACCACACCCTTGCATATGCCCTCTCCCTGGACCTGTGCCCTCACCTTCACCTGTGCCCTCAGCCTCACCACACCCTCACCAGCTCTCTCTGCACCCTTGGCCCCACCTGGCCCTTGCCTTCACCTGCTGTACCCTTGGCCTCACCAATGCCCCACCCTCACTGCACCCTTGCCTGTGCCCTCTCCCTGGACCCACACCCTCACCAGCTTTCTCTGCACCCTCAGCCCTGCCTGCACCCTTGCCTTCACCTGTGCCCCCAGCCTCACCAGCACCCTCTCCCAGCACCCCCAGCCTCACCAGTGACCCACTTGTGCTATTGCCCTCAGCCACCTTTGCCCTTGCCTGTGCCCTCACCTTTGCCTGCATCCTTGCCAGCTCTCCCTGCACCCTCAGCCTCACCAGTGTCCTCTCCTGCACCCTTGGCCTCACCAGCACCCTCACCAATGCCCTCTCCCTGCACTCTCAGTCTCACCAGTGCCCTGCCTGCACCCTTGCCTTCACCTGTGCTGTCATCAGCACTCCCTGCACTCCCAGCCCTGCCAGCCCACCCCTCCACCTGTGTGCTGGGCTGAAATGTATTACACAGTAGTTAGGAGGAATGAGCATGTACATAACCATGAATACATCATTTTTGCCTCTATACCTGCTGTGTGATATTTACATATGCTATGTCCAAGTGCAAAATAAAGCATGAAAAAGGTGATGGAAAGGTTCATTAAGTGTTGAAAAAGTAATGTTAAAGTAGTGCCTTCTTAGATACTTGGGACCAGGTGTAAAAAAAACATAGGAAAAAGTAGGGAAAGTAGAAAAAGTAGCCAAAGGTTAGTGACTGCCCTTATAAAAGAAGGAATTCTACTTTTTACAAGTAGAATAAAGTGAGGATTCTTTGCTACTCTTTTGCTACTTGACTTGCTACTTGGGTGCTTGTGGCAGACAAAAAGAGCAAAAAGGAGCAAAAAGGACAACTCAAGTAAAAACATGTTTTCCTGATGCCCTTACCTATGGCACTGCATACTGATATTTCACCATATTGTTAGGACTGGCCTAAACAAAACCACAAAGCTTATGAGAAGGATGGCTTGTTCAGCCAAAGACGATTCTAGTAGATTCAGGAGTTCTGTCTAGGACAAGAAACTACCTAAAGTCTTAGGGACTGACTACCTAAGACCACAGCCCTTATATACTCCTCTCATGGTCTGTGCACAGTCAGCATGCAGCTAAAGTCCCTCACAATAGAGACAATGTGCAGCAGCCAAGTCTGTTGTTAGGACTAGCCTAAACACAACCTAAAAGACTTAGAGAAGGGATGGCTTGTTCAGCCAGAGACAAGACTATTGCTCAAGAAGTGTCTAGGAGACAAAATATCTAGAGTGTTAGGGACTTGCTACCTAAGACGACAACCCTTATATACCACTCCCCTGGTCTGTGCGCAGACAGCATGCAGCTAAAGTCCCTCAAGCCGGGATCAATGCGCAGCAGCCGATCTGCGCCCATCTGACCTTTTGTGGAGACATTCTCCCACACCAACACTCTGTCCTTCCATATATGGCCACACCTATTGTCTTGCATCTCGGCTGACTCCCACATACACCGGTACCTAGTCGTCGGTACATGTCGGTGTTCCCATGTTGCCCCTCAGGCGCCGTGCCGCTTATGTATCCCTTCATGGCATAGGCCCATCATTGGGCTGTCATCCCAGTCGGCACTCGGTCTATACCCATAGCCGATGCTGACCTAACCTCCTTCCATATAAGGGTTGCAGTCCTAACATAGCCAGTCCCTGCAACCTTGGTATTGTCTATGTCCTGTATCTAAATGTTTGAGTGAAGATAAAAAGATAAAATGAAAAGAAAAATAGAATCCGACTCCCCAAGACCATATCTTCATAATCGTCATTAGTGTCGTTACTGTGAAAATTGAAAGGAACAAGGTATGCTCATAACATCACCCCCCCCTTAAGGCCTCATGTCCCGAGAGGCTGACATCTCTGCATCCACATAGTGTGGATCCTTCCTCATCCTGTCGTAAAAGCAGTTCAAACCGCTGCATCTGTTCTTCAGGCGTTAAGCCCGATCGTTCTGAGTCAATATCTTCTTCGTCCTCAACAGTGGTCCTCCACTGGCCTAATTTCTTTACAGGGTGTGCAACACCTTGGACTCGCTGCTCTCTGTAGCAGCCGCTGGTTTCTTTGTCCTTTGCAGGATTTTTTTTTGAAGACACTCAGTGTCTTTTTTGTGCGCTCAATGCTCCTCCTCTAATTCCTCCTTTTCTCCCCTTCTTGGGAAATCAAGCACAGGTGACCACCCGCCACGCTCCAGATCTCTGGAGAATGTCCCATCGGTGTCATCCAGAAGTTCCATGATAGCCTTCCTGTCTCCTTTCCAGTTGCGCCATCTGCACTCCATATTTTCTAAGTATCTCGGGCCAAAACGTCTGTCATCCCAACCAAAAAGTTTTTTATCTTTCCAATGAGTTCCCCAACTTTGTGTGTGCCTTGGTGCACTAGGGGGTTGTTGGGGAACTGTTTCCATGTATTTAATATACACCTTCCCACTCTTTAAGTTCCTAACAAGTTTAGGTGCTCTCGGGTTCTCCCTGTGGAATTTTTTAACTTTTGCCGGTGCATTGGCGATGTTTTCCACTGGTTCCCAGGTGGACTCTTCCACTGGATAGTTTTTCCATTTGACGAGGTATTCCAGCCTCACTCCTCCTCATCCGCTGATGCGGCTCTCCATGATTTCTTCAACTTCATATTCATCCTCTTGGGATTCTTCCACTATCTGTGTGTCCTTGCACGCTGCTGCCTTTGCTTTTGCTTTGGGAATTCTGGCTCCCTGTATGGTTTCAACAAGACTTCATTGAAAACATTGTAGACCTGCCATGCTGCGGGGATTTTTAGTTTATACGATGATTCACTGACCTTGGCAAGGACTTCGAGTGGGCCAACAAATTTCCCATCAAGCTTCTTAGTTGCTCTGATTACTGGAAGGTTCTCCATGCTAAGATAAACCTTTGCACCAGGTTTATATTCTCGTGCTTCCTGTTGGTGACTGTTGTATCGCTCCTTCATGATTCAAGCAGCTTTTTCTAGTGCCCGCTTGGCGGTTTTGTGCACCTCCTCCAGTTCTTTTGCTAGTTGTTCCACAGCTACTGCTTTTGGCACATAGGTGGGATCCAAGCCCTTGTTAGGGCGCCATCCATAGTTCATAAAGAATGGAGTAAAGCCTGTGGCCGAGTGAACCCTGTCATTGTGGCAGAATTGCGCCACTGACAACCAATCACTCCAGTTATCCTGTCGGTTATTTATGAACATAGTCAGGAATTCTTTAACTTCCTGATTAACCCGCTCTGTCTGTCCATCTGTCTGGGGGTGGTAAGCCATCGATCGGTTTGCTTTGATCCCCAGCATCCCATATAAATCTGTCATGAATTTTGAAGCTAACTGCGGTCCTCTGTTGCTTATTACTTTTCTTGGGAGACCATGCTCCTGGAATACGTTGTCCCTGAACAGCGCTGCTGTTCCCTGTGATGTGATTTCTTTTGTTGTGGGCAAGAAGTATGACTTCTTGGTAAACCTATCCACAACTACCATGATTGTGTCTTTTCCTTTTGACGTGGGTAACGGTCCCATGAAGTCCACCAAGATAACTTCCCATGGTTCCGTCAGTACTTCATTAGGTCTAAGTGGTGCCACGTGTGCCTGTCTATCTGGTTTTGCTTTCTGACATGTCTCGCATCCCGGGATATATTTTTCTATGTCTCTGTGCATATTTGGCCACCAAAAGTTCCTTGTCAAAGACTCCAATGTCTTTGCAACTCCTGAGTGTCCCCACGAATGGTGGATTGCGATAATGTCTTCTTGCAATGCCACAACTGCCGGTATGTATACTCGTCCTTTCCAGGTAACGAGTCCTCTTTTGTATTTGTAATCTCCTCCAGCCTTTTCAAGGCCTTTGACAACCTGTGTCTCCTATTGCCACTTGGGCACATCTTTTATATCTTTCATGATGTCGTCTATTGCGCGATCATCATTGAATACCCACACAAATAGGTGTTCTTTCAACAGAACCACCCCTTCGTTATCGTTCTCCCTGCAAGTGTGTCCTGCTCGCCTAGATAGTAAGTCCGCTTTTGTGTTGGACTTCCCACTCCTATGTTTTATGACAAAATTGTATTCCTGCAAATCCGTCACCCATCATGCCTGCCGTCAGTTTAGATTCTGCGCCTTTCTAAAGTACGTTAAATTCTGATGATCTGTCAGAACTTCGACTGTGTGTTTAGCCCCCTTTAGATAGTGGGACCATTCATAGAAAGCATGCATGACCGCGAGCATCTCTTTATTGTAGATCTTGTAGTTCTGCTCAGCATCGTTTAAGGATTTTGAAATGAAAGCCACTGGCTTCCACACATCATTTTCCACCTGCTGTGATAAGATCCCTCCAATGGCAAAATCAGAGGCATCCACCTCTACTCGAAATTGTCTGTCCTCATTTGGGATTCGTAGTACCACTTCCTCTGCAATTGTCCTTTTCCGCTGATGAACCTACTCCGATGCCAGCTGGCAAGGGAGTGGTGAGGGGGTTGAGTCCAGGAAGACTCCCAGCACCGAGGCTGAATGATATTACAGAGGAGGGTGAATTTATTGTTTGTCCATGACCCAGTAACTAAGTAACTAAGTGACTGTCACTATAACTAACCCCTATTCACAGCTACACTGAGCTACTGCTCATCATCTCCCCCCCACTTAAAAATTTGACTGTCCTCAGTCAACCAACACTGTCTTGTATGGCATCTAGGTTGTTGAATGCTCTGATTTTAAAAAAACTGGTGCTGAGAAGGTGAATACACTGATGAAACGCTGGCTTGAAAAGAAATGGGGGTGCTGAGAAGGTGAATACAACCATTTGAGGCAAGTACAAGGAGTGCTATTGAGTGTGGGCAGGGTGCAAAAGTGTGGGCACAGCTGGGCAAGGGTGGTGAGAGCATGGTGAGGGTGCAGGTGCAGGTGCCAGTCAACAGCAGTGGGCGAACGAGGGTCAGGTGTGAGGGTGGCGAGGGCGAATGCATGGGTGCACGGGCGATCGCAAGGGTGGGTCCAGCAAAGGTGGCAAGGGTGTGGCGCACAGCGATGGTGGCGTAAACGAATCGGCAGGGGTGGAAACAGGTTGGCAGGGGTGGAAATGAGTCGGCGAGGCTGGAAATGATTCGATGAGCGCGGAAATTGGTGGGCAGTGAATGAGGGTGCAGGTGAGCGAGGACGCAGTGAGGGTGGTGACAGGTTGGTGGGGGCGGAAATGAGTCGGGGGCGATGCCAATGAGTTGGCAAGGGCGGCAACGAGTTGATGGGGCTGGAAACGAGTCGATGAGAGTGGAAATTGGTGGGGCGGCGAGCATGAGGGCACGAATGAGGGCCAGTGCGAGCATGGCGGCGAGGGCAAGGGTGCAGGCAGCTAGGCCAAGGGCGGCGAGAGTGGGGGGTGGGGCACAGGCGAAGGTAACGAGGGCGCAGGCGAAAGTGCGCAACAGCGAGGGCCCGGGCGCAGCCGGAAATGCGCGGGTAAAGTCGGAAAGTGCATGCAAACGTCGAAAAGTGGGCGCTCTCGGTGGGAACAGGTGTGTCAGGTGTAAAAATGATCAATGAGGTCGTAAACGAGGGTGTGGTGGGTGTCTGATGAGTTCCAGAGGTGGAAAATGGGTGTGGGCAGAGTCGGAAAAGCGCAGGTGTCATCGGAGAGACACAGATACAGTCGCCAAGTGGGCGCTTTCGTCAGAAACTGGGCGCTTTCGACAGAAAGACGGCTCTGGAGGCGAAACGAATCGTTAAATCGTTAAACGAAGTTGTGGCGAGTGTCAGGGAAGTGAAACGAAAGTTTTCGCGCACTGAGGGGGGTTGTCGAGAGCAGGGGTGAGCCAAGGTGCTGGTGGCTGTCTTCCAATGGCCTCACTGGGGCAGCCAAATTGATGAACCTACTCCGATGCCAGCTGGCAAGGGAGTGGTGAGGGGGTTGAGTCCAGGAAGACTCCCAGCACCGAGGCTGAATGATATTACGGAGGAGGGTGAATTTATTGTTTGTCCATGACCCAGTAACTAAGTAACTAAGTGACTGTCACTATAACTAACCCCTATTCACAGCTACACTGAGCTACTGCTCATCACCGCATGTCAAATGCTTCGTCCTGCAGCTCCGTCCATTTCCATTCATCCTTCCCTGTTAGATGAGTCAAGGGTTTTGCAGCTTTAGTGAAGTCCTTTACAAAGCATCGATAAAAGTTTATGAAGCCCAAGAATTGCTGGACCTCTCGCTTGCACGTTGGCTTAGGCCAATCAGTTACTGCCTTTACTTTAGTGGACTCCATTCATACAGAGTTTTCACTGATGACTATGCCTAGAAAGTCCATTTCCTTTTTGTCAAAGAAACATTTTTCCGGTTTCAATGACAACTTGTGTTCTTCTAGCTTTGCTAGGATACGGTTGACCTGTACCGTATGCTCCCCCTGATTTTTTGAGAAAACAAGGATGTCATCCATGTATATGATGACCCATCCTTCCACTATTTTGACTCTAAAGATGTCATTCATCATTGTCTGGAAAGTGGCTGGCAAATTCGTGAGTCCAAAGAACATAACCAATGGCTCGAAGAGTCCTCTGTTGGTTCGGAAAGCCGCCTTCCACTCGTCTCCTTCTTTGATGCATACGTTGTTGTATCCCCAACGTATGTCCATCTTTGAGAAGACCTTGGCTTGTGATAATTTATCCACCAGCTCTCCTATCAGCGGTAGTGGGTATCGGTTTTTGACTGTCATCTCATTTAATCATCGGTAATCCTGTACCGGTTGTAGCTTTCCATCCTTTTTCTTTACAAAGAAGAAAGGAGACTCCATGGGCAATTTACTCGACTGAATCCTTCCAGAATCCAGGTTTTCTTTCAAAAATTCGTCCAGCTGCTGTTGTTCATCTCGGTTTAATGGATAGATTTTACAGTCAACTGGGTTAGACCTGGGGATCAACTCAATGGTGTGATCCCATCACCACCTTGGTGGTAACTCATTGAAAGTCTCTTTCTCAAAGACTTTCTGATGTCCTAGATAATGTCTGGGGACTGCCTCCTCCAGAGTTCGTTTTTTCGTTCTCTCTGCTTCCTCTGCAGCTATCTTTGTGGCTGTTGACACATAAGCCCTGATACGAAGCTCTGGTTTGCCAATGTGGATTGCCAATAACCATTCCCCTTCCTCGAGACTTTGCATTACATCCATCTTGTCCTCTGGTTCCTGCACCAAAGAAGACCTCCAACATGCTCCTGGGCATCTGTTGAACTCCAGGGACTTCTTTTTCCAATTGATGGTTGGATTGTGTTTCCTCAACCAGTCAAACCCTAGAAATAGATTGGTTTTTCCCAGATGTGTCACCACACATTTGATGACCTCCTTGTGATTTCCTATGCGCAATTTTATTTTCACCATATATTCTAAGGTGCCCCTTGAGTTTTTGGTTCCATCTGCATTAAATACCGGTACTGGTCAGGCCAGGCGTCGTTTTGGTATTTGATGCCTTTCCACGAAGTCGGTACTGATGCATGTTCCTGTACACCCTGAGTCAAGTAACATTTTTATGTGGATGGACTTTGATCTGTCCATTTTTGTTATGACTCCTGTTAGGTCTAACTTGTTTATCCCAGTTCCCTGTACTTGTTTCTCTCTCAAGTGCCCCAGGTTCCATAAGGCATCTGGTTCTGTCATGGCATTTAGCTGGTCTACTAATTGCTCATTTACTTCATTTATTTGTTTGGTGTTTACCCATTGTTGTAAACATTCCACCGCTATTTGTTTGGGTTGTTCCCAAATTCACCTTAATACCCATTGTGGGGTCCATGTTCATAGTCTCTGTCCTTTCTTTGCACTCACTCTTAGATTTCTCAAGTGATGTACGTCTCCACTGCATTCATAGAGTAAATCATGCAATTTGATTTTGGAGTCTGCGTATACTAATACATCACTATTCAAAACCTGAGTAGCAGCCAGCAGTGCTGAGCACTCGCCTACTGGCTTTCTGCAAAATCCGAGACCTCTTCTATATGTGCGGTTGGGGTCGTTTCCCCATTCTCAATATATCTAACAACCCGCTTCCCCTTATCTCTGGTTGTTTTCTTTGGTTTCTTACATGTCCATGACATGTGTCCTTTCTCGTTGCAGTTGTGGCATTCTTTATCTGTGTGCCACTTCTTTGTCCTACACTCCTTTTCCAAGTGTCCTCTTTTTCTACAATAGGAACAGACATTCGTGTCCCTTTTGTCAACGTCCATAGCATTTGGGTCGGACTGACTTCCTGATGCGACTGGTGGTGGTGCTCTGAATTGCCACTGAGGGCGACCATTTGGTGCTGGGGCTCGCTCTCTGTATTCTCTTTGTACTTTAGAGAATCCATAGGCTTCATTAGCCTTTCGATAAGCTCTAGCGAGTGCCATTACCCTGGTCTGAATCTGCTGCAGTGTGGCATTGCCTGGTAATCCCCCATATCAGATTAGTTCTCGACCAAGGGCAGGATTAAGGTGATTCTGGAACTGTAAAATTAGGGCCTGATCGTTCCAATCGGTTAGCGAGGTGAGGGAGTTAAACTTGATGATGTAGTCTTCTATGATCATTGTTCCCTGTTGCAATTTTAATAGCGCCTCAATCGCCTTTTCCTTTGTTTCGGTGGACATGAAGAATTCATGCATTTGGGTTTTAAAATCTGCCCAATCCACGAAGGGGAACTGGTTTTCCAGTGGTCGTCTGACCCATGCTCAATTGTCAGCAGTGCTTTCTCCTGTGTTAAGTCGGGCCCAGTCTAGTTCTGCACTCCAACCGTTGTTGTCGATTTTGTCCTGAAACTCCTGTTGTGCTTCCTGAAAAGCTTTGAGTTTCACACCACTCCAGTCTGCAGCTCTCTCCCCTTTTCCTCCTTTTATCCTATACAGGCAAATTGAGACCTTGTGTTTGGGATCTTTTTCATTTGCCAGCATGAAATAAGTCTCCATCTGGCATAACCATCCATCCACCGTTCGAGGATCCCCTTCGTAAAAAGCAGGCATTTCTGCCTTAGTAAGAGGTCCAGGTTCTTGATAGTTGGAACGCTGGTATTTGTTGATCATTGCAGCAAGAGCTTGCCCAGCACTGGTGATAGCTCGCTGTCTTTCCTCTGCCTGTTGATGAATGTCATCCTCCTGGGCCGCTACTGCTGCCGCTGGCTGTGTGGAGAGTAGTGGCTCGATTGTTTGAGTATCTTGCCAATATTCTCTCCATCCTAATACTGCCTGGTAGGCATGCGTGATCATTTCTACTGTAAGCCTGAAAGGTGTAGCACCTATTTTGTAGTGGCTCATGCCTTCCCAGTTAAGACACTCGACGTGAAACCAGCCCCTGCAGTTGCTGTTGTATTTCTCAATATGCAGAGTTGTTTCCTGTGTGTATGACTTCTGGATGATGGTAGTCACGTCAGTTTCTTGTAGGTTGTGATCCCATGTACAGATTTCTTGTATCTGCGGATAGGCTGGCCACATGAATTCATCCCAGTACTGTTTTTTAATGAGGACCAGGTAGCAATATCCTGGTATGTCTGGGTTAAATCCACTGTTGGCCCAGGACATTTTGGGATAAGGGTAGGGCAACCATGCCTCCCTTTCCACAATTCTCCTCCACTGTTTTATTTCTCTTTTCTTATGCACGTTATTGGCTCCTTGTGGGTACTCCTTGTTAGAGAGCCAATCTGCTGCTGTGGCCACACCACCATTCCAATGTGCTGCATCACCTCCCTGAGTGACGACTTGTGCTGTGTTTTCCTTACTGGCTTGTGCTGCCGCTGCATATGACTGCGCTGGTTGCACAACCGGTTTAGGTTCTACTACTGCTGGGTATGTTTGTCCAGCTGCTTCCACGTATGCTTGTTCAACCGTAACCGTAGTTCTGAGGTTGACCTTTTTGATTGGTGTTTGGGCAAGTTTTTGCTGCGCTTGGACTTTGACTGTCCTCCGAAACGTACTGTCCATGTGTAATGGGAGACTTTGTGTAAGTCTACTAATTCGTCCCAGGTATATTCGATGTCGTCTCGTCGTACAGCTGATTCCTTGATGATATGGCATCAACCAGGTCGAATACTGTCCTGGATGGCGAAGACCACTGTGTCATCTCTAAGCTCTGGTTCCCAGTTTACAATGTCATAGAGGGTGGGCCAAGCTGGCCAGTTGTACTTGTCGTAGTACTCTTCTTTGAACAGATACATGTAGCAGTACCCATTTTCCCTCCACTGGTTAGGTGCGATAGGACTCCTGGCTCCCGGCCCTGGGAGGTGTGCTTTGACATTAGCGTGCCACCCCAAAAGCCTGGCCTTGTGGTCATTCCACGAATTTTCTCCAACTTCTCCCAAGAAGTGGTCCAGTCTGATGGAACGAAGGTAGTTTCGTGGCTCTGTGAGGAGCTGCTCCGGTGTCCTGGCAATAATAGCCCCAGGTGGCTTTGTGATGAGAAGGGGATCGAATCTGATTCCCCAATGGCATTCTTCCTCCTCCTGCTCACGCTTCCATTTAGCATAGCGAGTTGCCCATATGTTTCCATTTATTGCATGCATCCATGCATTCCAGTCCTCATGTTCGTATAACTCCTGTACATGGTGTGTGCACTGAAGTCATTCCACCGCCACCCTGTAACGTCGGATGGCTTTATCGCCATTGTTAATGAGCATGAGCCACTGGTTGTACTTTGATGAGACCAGGGCTAGCCAGATGGGGTTGGAGGTGTCGCCTTTATATTGGTCTTCCAATAACTGTATGAGGGTCTGATATTCCCTCTCTGCCTTTTTCATTGCGTGTTCTGCTTGTAAAACTGCACGAGTAGCCGCCCTCTCCATGAGTAAAGCCTCCCTGGCTTCCTTCTGTTCCAACTCCTGCTGGGCTTCTTTTTTCCTGAGGAGTTTCTGCGCCTGAGCACGCTCAAGTTGCCTTGACTCCTTCTGGTGTTTCCAATACAACTGGATGTGATTATCGTATCGGCAGATGATGGTATCCCTGATAAATTCTCTGGGTCCTGTCTGGACCCTGTTGTTGATTGTAACCCAGTCTGCCTCGAAGATGCATCCAATCTCCGAGAGTGTCGCCTGGGCGTAGGGTAGTATGTACGTGAACAAGCACTGCATTGTGTCTCATGAATGATTCTGCTGTAATAAATGTTCAATCAAGTTCAGGCCTCCACTGACACTTGATCTGTTCTTTGGGCAATATATCTGTGCCAATCGATGATGCCTCTTGGGAAACAAGAGGGTTGTTGTCTGCTGCGTCGTGGGTCTGAAAGCTATCAATATACGTGTGCCTGGCAATTTGCCCTAATGTCCTTGTGCCAAGTTATCAACCCTGATAACAAAGTAGGGGTTGCTTGTACAGAGGGTATGAAGGGACTTTGGTTCAGCCTTGATACACAACATATACTGAGTGTTTTCACTCGTTCCTGAGCTTTTCGGCAATAACGGTATACTATGCTTGGGGCGTGTCTGTGGTTCCTGCCTACACTCTCCTGACACACTAGTATTCTCGTCCATTACTGTTTGTAGACTACCCAAGTAGGGTTTGTTGTCAGGCCCGATGGGGTGTATTGAGGATCTCTCATTCGAGACCCATTGACAGTATGTGTGATGAAGTCGATGTTGCCTGGAGAGGTCGCGGGCTGCACAGTTACTACCTCTCAGATAGAAACTAGGCCATTGGCGCTGTGAGCAACGACAAGCAAGGCGTGCTCAGTGCTGTAAGACCAATGGGGTAGAGTAGTAAAGACTCTAGATTATGTTAGGACTAGCCTAAACACAACCTAAAAGACTTAGAGAAGGGATGGCTTGTTCAGCCAGAGACAAGACTATTGCTCAAGAAGTGTCTAGGAGACAAACTATCTAGAGTGTTAGGGACTTGCTACCTAAGACAACAACCCTTATATACCACTCCCCTGGTCTGTGCACAGACAGCACGCAGCTAAAGTCCCTCAAGCCGGGATCAATGCACAGCAGCCGATCTGTGCCCATCTGACCTTTTGTGGAGACATTCTCCCACACCAACACTCTGTCCTTCCATATACAGCCATGCCTATTGTCTTGCATCTCGGCTGACTCCCACATACACCGGTACCTAGTCGTCAGTACATGTCGGTGTTCCCATGTCACCCCTCAGGCGCTGTGCCACTCATGTATCCCTTCATGGCATAGGCCCATCATCGGGCCGTCATCCCAGTCAGCACTCGGTCTATACCCATAGCCGATGCTGACCTAACCTCCTTCCATATAAGGGTTGCAGTCCTAACATAGCCAGTCCCTGCAACCTTGGTATTGTCTACGTCCTGTATCTAAATGTTTGAGTGAAGATAAAAAGATAAAATGAAAAGAAAAATAGAATCCGACTCCCCAAGACCATATCTTCATAATCGTCATTAGTGTCGTTACTGTGAAAATTGAAAGGAACAAGGTATGCTCATAACATCTGTGCCCATATGACCATATCCATACCACTCTTCCCATATATGGCAGCGTCTTATTGTAATGCGCTATCAACTGTTCCCATGAAGCCCAGTACCAGTTCTTCGGTAACATACAGGTCTTCCCTTGTCACCCCTCAGGTGCCATGCCACCCATGATTCCTTTCATGGCATAGGCCCATCATTGGGCCGTCGTCCTAGTCAGCACTCAGTATATCCCATAACTGATGCTGACCTAACCACCTTCCATATATGGGCTGCAGTCCTAACATAGCCATCCCTTCATGATGTCTTGTTGTCCAGCCCTTGTATCTAAATGTTTGAGTCCAAAGAAAAAGATAAAAAGGAAGGAAAAATATATCCCGACCCTCCAAGTCCATATCTTCGTAATCGTCATTGACGTCGTTACTGTGAAAATTGAAGAGGATGAGTTATGCTCATATCATCACCCCCCCCTTAAGGCCTCGCATCCTGAGAGGCTGACATTTCCATATCCACATAGTGTGGATCTCTCTTCATTTTTTCATAAAAGTGGTCTAACCACTCACTCTGTTCCTCAGGCATCAAGCCCAATTGTTCTGACTCCTCGTCTTCCACTTCTTCAACAGTGGTTTTCCACTGTTTAAATTTCTTTACAGGACATGCAACGCCCTTAATCCTTTTCTGTCAGTCCTCTTCTGACTTGCTGCTTTCCTTAGCAGCCACTGGTTTCTCCATCTTTTTCAGGATTTTCTTTTGAAGCCACTCAGTGTCTTTTGCATGCGCTCAGCGCTCCTCTTCCAATTCCTCTTTCTCTCCCTTCTGTGGGAAATTAAGCATGGGTACTATCCGCCCACCATGCTCCAGGTCTCTGGAGAATGTCCCATTGGTGTTGTCAGGCAATTCCTGAATTCTTGCCTGACTTCCTTTCCAGTTGCACCATCTGTGCTCCATATTTTCAAGGTATTCGCACCCAAAGCACCCATCCTGCCATCCAAATAATTTTTTCTGTTTTCATTCCTGTAGAGTCATCCTGTAGGGGTTACGATGTGTTATCCCTATGTTTCATATGCATGTTGGCACATGAGGGTTTTCTCTATGGAATTTCTTTACTTTGGCCTGTGCGTTGGCCACATTTTCTGCCAGTTCCCAAGTGGACTCTTCCACTGGGTAATTTTTCCATTTGATGAGGTACTCCAACCTCCCGCCTCCTTGTCCACTGACATGACTGTCCATAATTTCCTCCACCTCATATTCATCCTCCTGGGATTCCTCTACCATTTGCACATCCTTACGCACCGCTGCCTTTGCTTTCTGTCGAGGGAACACCGGTTCCCTGTATGGTTTCAACAGTACTTCATTGAAAACATTATAAACTTTCCAGGACGCTGGGATCTTTAATTTATAAGACAATTCGCCAACCTTGGCAATAATTTCTAATGGACTGACAAATTTCCCATCAAGCTTCTTGGTTGCTCGAATAACTGGCAAATTCTCTGTGCTAAGATAAACCTTGTCACCAGGTTTATACTTGTGTGCCTCCCGGCGATGCATGTCATAGCACTCTTTCATGACTTGAGCCACTTTTTTGAAGGCCTTTTTTGCCTTTGTGTGCACCTCCTCGAGTTCCTTTGCTAGTTATTCTACTGCTACCACCTTTGGCACATAGGTGGGATCTAATCCCTTGTTAGGGTACCATCCATAGTTCATGAAGAATGGGGTGAATCCTGTTGCAGAGTGAACTCGATCATTGTGGCAGAACTGCACCACTGACAACCAATTGCTCCAGTTGTCCTGTCTGTTATTCACAAATATGGTCAGGAATTCCTTAACTTCCTGATTCACCCGTTCCATCTGTCCATCTGTTTGTGGGTGGTAGGCCATTGATCTGTTGGCCTTAATCCCCAACATCCCATAGAGGTCGTCCATAAATCCAGAGGTGAACTGAGGCCCCTAGTCGCTGATTACTTTCCTTGGAAGACCATGCTCCCAGAACACATTATCTCTGAATAACATCGCTGTTCCTTGTGATGTAATTTCCGCCATTGTGGGTAGGAAATAGGACTTTTTGGTGAACCTATCTACAATCACCAAGATCATATCGTTGCCTTTTGACTCCAGCAACAGTCCTATGAAGTCAACTGATATGACTTCCCATGGTTCTGAGGGAACCTTGTTTGGTTGTAATGGTGCCATGCATGCCTGCCTGTCCAGTTTTGCCTTTTGGCAAGTTTCACAACCTGGGATGTAACGCTCAATGTCTTCACGCATGTTTGGCCACCAGAAGTTTCTTGTTAAAGATTCCAACGTCTTTGCAATGCCCGAGTGCCCCCAAGAGTGATGAATTGTGATAATATCCTCCTGCAATGCCACAACCGCTGGTACATAGACTCTCCCCTTCCAGGTGACGAGTCCCTTCTCTAGTTTATAATTGCCTCCTGTTTTTTCGAGGCCTTTGACCACCTGGGTCTCCCACTGCCACTTGGGTACATCTTTAATATCTTTCATGATGTCGTCAATTGCATGATCATCATTGAACACTTGTACAAAGAGGTGTTCTTTCAGCAGAACCACCCCTTCATTATCGTTTTCTCCACAAGCATGTCCTGCTCATCTTGACAGCAAGTCTGCTTTTGTGTTGGACTTCCCACTCCTATGTTTGATTACAAAGTTGTAATCTTGTAGGTCTGTGACCCATCGTGCCTGCCATCTGTTTAAGTCTTGTGCCTTTCTGAAATATGTGAGGTTTTGGTGATCTGTCAAAACCTCTACTGTTTGCTTGGCTCCCTTCAAGTAATGGGACCATTCATAAAACACGTGCATGACTGTGAGCATCTCTTTATCATAGATCTCGTAGTTCCTTTCAGCATTGTTAAGGGACTTGGAAATGAAAGCAACTGGCTTCCATTTATCATCCTCCACCTGTTGCAACAGGATTCCTCCAATGGCAAAGTCTGAGGCATCCACCTTGACTCTAAACTGTCCATCCTCGTTTGGAATCCACAACACCACCTCCTCTGCTATTGTCTTTTTTAGCTTGTCAAAAGCTACATCTTGGAGCTCTGTCCATTTCCACTCATCTTTTCCTGTTAGATGAGTCAGAGGCTTTGCCACCTTGGCAAAGTCCTTTACAAAGCGTCGGTAAAAGTTTACGAAGCCCAAGAATTGTTGGACTTCCTTCTTGCACATAGGCTTTGGCCATTCTGTTACTGCTTTCACTTTGGCAGACTCCATTTGGACCGAGTTTTCACTAATGATGACTCCCAAGAAGTCCATCTCCTTTTTATCAAAGAAGCACTTCTCTGGTTTCAATGATAGCTTGTGCTCTTCGAGCTTCACTAAGATATGGTTAACCTGAACCATATGTTCTGCCTGGTTTTTCGAGAATACAAATATGTCGTCCATGTATATGACGACCCATCCTTCCACTATCTCAACTTGGAAGATATCATTCATCATCGTTTGGAAGGTGGCTGGTGAGTTGGTTAAACCAAAGAACATGACCAAGGGCTCAAAGAGTCCTCTATTGGTTCGGAATGCCACCTTCTATTCATCTCCTTCCTTGATGCACACATTGTTGTAACCCCAATGAATGTCCATTTTTGAGAAGACCTTGGCTTGTGATAATTTGTTGACTAACTCCCCTATGAGCAGGAGTGGATAGCGATTCTTGATCATCATCTCGTTCAACTTCTGGTAATCCTGTACCAGTCTTAGTTTCCCATCCTTTTTCTTGACAAAGAAGAAAGGCGACACCATTGGCAATTTACTTGCTTGGATCCATCCAGAATCCAAGTTCTCCTTTAAAAATTCATCCAGTTGCTGCTGCTCATCTCGATTTAGCAGGTATATCTTGCAGTCAACTGGGTTAGACCCGGGGATCAACTCAATAGCGTGATCCCATTGCCGCCATGGTGGTAACTTGTCAAAGGTTTCTTTCTTGAAAACCTTTCGGTGACCCAAATAATGTCTGGGGACTGCTTCCTCCAGAGTTCGCTTTTTGGCCTTCTCGGCCTCTCCTGCTGCTATCTTTGTTGCTGTTGAGGCATATGCTCAGACACACAATTCAGGGTCTCCTATGTGAACAGCCAGCAACTGTTCCCCCTCCTCCAGGCACTGTGCTACGTTGATTTCGTCTTCTGGTTCCTGAACCAACGAAGACTTCCAACAAGTTCCCAGACACCAGTTAAATTCCAACGAATTCTTTTTCCAATTAATTGTTGGGTTGTGGTGGTTTAACCAGTTGTATCCTAAAAACAAGTCCATCTTGCTTAATCCCGTGACGGCACAGTCCACTATCTCCTCGTGGTCTCCAATTTATAACTTTATTTGTACCATATATTCCAAGCTCCCAGACATATTTAGTGATCCGTCTGCATTATAAACTGGTACTGGTCATACCAGTTTTCGCTTATTCAATTGGTGTTTTTCTATGAATTCATCACTGATGCACATTCCCATGCATCCAGAGTCCAGCAGCATTGTTAGGTTAATCCTTTTTAATGTATCCATTGTAGTGACTGTTCCTTCTAGGTCCAGTTCTTAGGTTGCCTTGGAAATGTGAGATCAAGGCTTGATCATTCCAATTGGTTAAAGCTGTAAGGGAGTTGAATTTGACAATATAGTCCTCGACTATCATTGTCCCCTGTTGGAGTTTTAAGAGCACCTCGATTGCCTTTTCCTTGGTTTCTGTAGACATAAAGAACTCATGCATTTGGTTCTTAAAGTCTGTCCAATCAGTGAAAGGGAATTGGTTTATGAGAGGTCGCCTTCTCCAAGCCCTATCATCATCGGTTGACTCTCCTGCATTAAGCTGAGCCCAATCTAACTCAGAACTCCAGCCACTAGTGTCAATTTTATCCTGAAACTCCTGTTGTGCTTCTTGGAATGCTTTGAGTTTCACTCCAGCCCAGTCTGCCACTCTGTCCCCTTTTCTGCCTTTAATTCTGTATAGGCAGATAGAGATCCTTCTTAATGGGTCTTTTTCTCGAGCTAGCATGAAGTAGGTCTCCATCTGACGTAGCCACCCATCCACAGTTCGTGGGTCTCCTTGATAGTAGTCAGGCATTTCTGCCTTGGTGAGGGGACCTGGTTCCATCCTTGTGGATTGTTGATACTCGTTAATTATTGAGGCGAGGGCTTGTCCTGCATTAGTAATAGCTCTTTGATGCTCTTCCTGCTGCCGAGTTATTTCATCCTCCCTAGCTGCAACTGCTGCTGCAGGTTGTGTTACAGCTAAAGGTTCCAGTGTTTGGGTATCAGCCCAATGCTCCCTCCATCCAATTAAAGTGTGGTAGGCATGGGTGATCATGTTGACTGTTAGTTGAAAGGTTCCAACACCAACTCGGTGCGACCCATATCCTTGCCACATCATGGCCTTCATCCATGGCCAACTGCTGATGAGCATTGTTCCGATGTGACAGTGTATAGGTATCAAACGGACTAGTCTCAGCACTAGACATTAGAGACCTTACCCTCACTAGGATTATACTTGCCCTGACCCCATCACTTAGCATCTGCACTCATCCAAAGTCTTCCGCAAGTCTTCTGTGCTAGTTACGAGCAACTCTGCTAACTCCGCAATTATCCACTATAAGGCAAGCATCGCCCATGCTCAATAGCCAAGTTGTCTCCTGCATACGCTGTCCAAACCCTGCGCCAGCCAGTCATTCGCCCCCGATAAAGCACACCGTCGGCCAATCCACATAAAACTGCTAGCTGGCACAGCTTAGTTCACCGGAGAAGGGACAGGTGCCATCAAAGTAATACCCATGTTAGGAAAAGATCTACCTTCTGCGATGCCAGGGTCACCCCTACATGGACGCCACATCATCCCTAGTGATGCACTGACAGAGCAGATCAGGCCCCTAGCGGATGAGTAAACCCATTGGCCAACAACCAACTATGGTATAGACCAGTCAGGTCCATGGAAAATAGAGCACAGGGACGTGTCAAGCCAGATGAATCCCAGCATTGCCGCCAACGGTGATCAGCAATGTCTATTTCAAGTATACAATTCTATTAGCGTCCCACATCGGGTTGCAATACTGGTTCTCACCGCAGCACTCCTATACCACCATCGCGTCCCTCAGCTAGCCCCATTGTGCGAAGACTTTCAAGACAGATTTGGATATATGGTTGCAAGGTGAAAATTTGCAGAGTCACTTCGTTATTAGTAGGGTAGAAAAACGTATATAAGCTCATGTACAACACTTAGAAAAACATAATAGTACACCCCAGCTCTTGAGTCTCATCTTTTAAGCTACACCCTCTTCATTTCATTCGCGCCTCTGAGTCTTGTCATACTCCGCATTCCGTGTTCATCGCTGTTATGCCCTTGTGTGACAAACGCTATTATCCACGGAGTTGCCAGTTCCGCGCAGCGTAATGTTGTCATTGAGTGCACTGGAGTTGATGGGAACTCTTCAATGACCTCACACCTTCCCATTCTTCGCTATTTCCAATAGCGGGGTGAACTTATCATATTGGCTGCCCCAGTGAGGCATTGAAAGAATTACGCTGTCAACACCACCTGAGTCACCCTGGGACCAGCAATTCCCCAGCCACTATGCCCCATCTCCCTCGTCCGCCAATGTCTTCTCCAATTGGTACAAATCGCTTAAACGAAGAGCCGAGAACGCGCAGCAACTTTTGCACCAAGACCCTAGTGAGGCATTGAGCAAAATATTCAAAAGCACCAACACGTTCCAACATCAATCCCACCGACAACTAGGCCTCGCCCCAGAATTCCAAGCCATCAACGACATCGACAGAGCCTTCCGCCAACCCTCAACATCCTCTCATAGTCTGCCAGATCAATCCGAGACATTCCATTCCTTCAACGTTTCCACCAGCACCCTGCCAGCCAACCTGCCAGATCCGCCCTGCTCCAACAAATCAAGCCTGCTCACCTCGTCGCCATCAGAACTTCCACAACCATTGCCAAGCCTGCCACCAGTTTCCTCAAGCTCAAGCAGTTCCAGTTCCAATTCTTCAACCTCAAATCCCGATGACCTAGTTCCACCAACAGTCAAGATGGCCGACCATGCACAAACCAAGCCCATGCCTGCTCGTTACGCTGCCGCCACACCCTGCTTCAATTCAAACCAACCCCACCACCTTCCACACTATTTCGATGAACTCGAGCTTTTGTTTAGCGAAGCTGGTGTCACCTCCGCACAGCAGAAAAAGGTATATGCACTGCGCTACCTCCACGACACGGAATACAATCTATGGGGAGGGTAGATACCTTCAACACCACCTCTATGTACGAGGCTTTCAAGGCATTGGTAACTGCACTGTACACTGGAGTAATAAACGAGCACGAACACATGCAGGCGGATTTGGACCGCCTAATCAAAGAGACGCTCCGCCTCGGAATCCAAACCGTGGAGGATCTATGCAGTTACTATCAGCATTTTTTGGTAATGATGAAATACCTCATTAAGAATGGGCAGCTCTCGACGCGCCAGCAAAGCGAGTACTTCTTCAAAGGGTTTCAGGTCCACATTGGAACGGAGATGTCAGGTACATGCACAGCCAGTACCCAAACATACACTGCGACAACCCCTACTCCCTCAAGCAAATGTTAGCGGCTGCGCAAGAGGTCATCCAGGGTGCGTCTTTTTACGATAAGCTAATCAACAAGCCCGCCACGCCCCATACTGCAAGAACAGAGTACCCCGCTGCCTACCCCGCCAACCCCGCATCAACCCCGCCAGCCAAACTCGAGCCAGTAGCAATGCCTGGCATGAAGACTGAAGACATGTTCAGTCTCATGGAGAAGATGGTGCAAAGTTCGCTACAGATGCAGACGATGCTGCAATCCCTCACGCAATCACTCACAACCACCCAGATGCATGTGCCAGCTCCGCAGAATTGGTCGCAAACAATGCCAGCAACAGGTTCCAACACAGTTCCACTAGGAGCCAGTTCCGGCACACGCCCCACTATCCCGGGTTGCACGTTCTGTGGCAACTTGGCCCACCTCATCGGTCGATGCCCAGAAGTCGAAGGCTACATCGCAAACAGGAAAATTACCAGGAACCTCGAAGGGAGCATAGTGTTGTAGTGTTGCCAACTGGCAACTATGTGTCAAGATACCTACCCGGGAACAACATGAAGGAGCACGTCGACGAGTACCACTGGCAAGTCAACGCCCAGCCAACCCAGCAATCTGGGATCTGCCCTGCCATGTTCTACTCGCCCCGCGACAATCACCAGGAGCTAACAACTTCACCAAGCGCCGTGCCAATTCTAAGCTATGAAACCGCAGCGAACCCCGTGGATGATGTCAACGAAGAGATTGAACACATACAAAGGACCCTGGTAGCGTTGCAAGCTGCCAAGAAAAACAAGGTAGTGTTTGATGAAGTAGAAATTCCACTATGCACCAGAGGAAAGGAACCACGACCACCAGCAGCACCAGCAGCACCAGCCCTGCCACCCAAAGAAATCACCTCGCCAGGAGTCGCCAAAGCCTGCGACCAGCTGCCTATGCACCCTTTTGCCAATGCTCACAACACCAACTACCAGCCGCCGACAGACCAGCCATTTGGGGCACTACCCAAGAGCAAGGATCCATCGTACACCACCACTACCCCTGCGCAGAACCCACAGGCCATCAAGCAAATCTTCAAATGCATCCTCATGAGTCCCGCCACCAACCTTAGCTTCGAGGAGCTGCTAGCAGCCTCGCCCAATGTCCACCACAAGATGTGTGAGTTTTTGACTCCATGTTGCATCCCAGTCACCAACACCGCCAACCCCGCTACCAACCCCACCAACCCCACGGACATGCGCAACATCTTTGTCCTGCCAGACATAGCCGAAGCATACTATGCGGCAGACCCCCAATACAAGGCTCGTCTCAAGGTTGGCAAGGAGTCCCATGCGCTGCGGTGCATACAGGCTAGAGTTGACGACCATGCGGTAGTCAACTGCGTCATGGACCTGGGCTGCTCGATAATGTGCATGTCCAACACTGTCAGCCACCAGCTTGGAATCGCGTACAACCCCACCATCAAGATCGACATGGAAGCAGCAAACGGCGAGGTCAACACGTCACTCGGTTTAGCCAAGGACGTACCATTCAGGGTAGGGAACATCGAGCTATACTTCCAGGTCCACATCATCCACTCCCCCGCCTATGACATCCTCCTCGGCCGCCCCTTTGACGTACTAGTGCAATCAGTGGTCAAAAATTATCAAAACGAAGAACAGACCATCACAATCCACAATCCCAACAGCGATGCCATTGTTACCATCCTGACCATACCCCGTGGACCACCGCGTTTTGTCAAAATGCGCGAGGAGAAGGAGGGTTTTCAAGTAGCCTTGAGGAACTGATTCAACATCACAGAGAGGTAGCCTGTATCATATCGATTGATGAAGCTCAGAACCCCATAGAAATAGAAGCATATACCCCCGTCCCCTCAATACAGCACACCCCCAATGTACATAGCAGTAGCACAAATAATTCCAAACTTGCTCGCTTGTACCTCAGAGCCACGCTAAGTCTTAATGAATTTGACACAACCAAATGCAATCCGACCACCCACACCTTCCTTCATGACACCATACAATGCCCTAGCAAGTCCAACTCCGCAGAACCATCCTGCTCCAAGTCCTGCAACCCTCACTGCGATAATGTTTCACCAGTGTTTTTATCCCCGCAAAAGAAAAAGTACAAGCCAGTCGATAAGAAAGTCAAGCCCATCATTAGTCAGTTACCTCAAGAATTTAGAATCATTCGAGACATCAAAGGTGACCCACTAGCCAGCCTACTGGAACTCAGTGCAAACCCACCAGACTTTGTACCCGTTGGAAGGTATACGCAGGAACGTATGGAAAACCTAGACCAAGAACATGACAAGAACTTCCTGTGGCCCAAGGAGCGGAAGTTAATGCACCATTTTATGACCAAGCACAACCAAGCGTTTGCCTGGGACGACAGCGAATGCGGACAGTTTAAAACGGAGTATTTCCTGCCTATTGACATTCCAACAGTTCCACATATGCCATGGGTTCAACGCAATATCCCAATTCCGCTGGGACTATATGACCAAATCTGTGAGATCATCCATACCAAGATCGATGCCAGTGTTTACGAGCTGTCCAACTCCTCATACCAATCCCGCTGGTTCTGCGTATTAAAGAAAAATGGCAAGTTGCGGTTAGTACACTTGCTCAAGTCCCTCAATGCCGTCACCATCCGCCACTCCGGTGTCACGCCCATCCCGGAACACATCGTGGAGAATTTCGCTGGTAGGGCCTGTGGGGCAATGCTGGACCTCTATGTCGGATATGACGAGCGCCTGCTTGCAGAAGGATCCCGTGACTTGACGACATTCCAGATGCCCTTTGGAGCCATGCACCTGACAACGCTGCCTATGGGTTGGACGAACTCCGTCCCTATTTTCCATGATGACGTCACCTCTATCCTGCAGCCTGAGATCCCAGATCTCACCATCCCATACATTGACAACGTCCCAGTGAAAGGCCCACCAACGCACTACCAACAACCCGACAGAACATATGAAACTATCCCAGCCAATTCCGGAATTCGACGTTTCATATGGGAACACTTCCAGGGGCTGAACCGCATCGTTCAATGCATGAAGTATGCCAGTGGAACATTCTCGGGGAAGAAGCTCGTCCTTTGCACACCAGAGATCACAGTAGTCGGTCACCTATGCACCTATGAAGGCTGCAAACCTGAGAAGGACTTGGTAGCTGCTATTACCAATTGGGGACCCTATTGTGTCAAGTTTTTCGTCCATGCTGAACGATTATGGTATAGGGACAAGGACGGAGCTCACAAAGTGGTGGTAGAAACACAGAAATGGCTTAGAGTGCTATTCGACTGCCATGACAGTTTGGGACATCGCAGATATTATGCTACTCATGCAGCAATCATGGAACGGTTCTGGTGGCCACAGATGCAGGACAATATCAAGTGGTACATCAAGTCCTGCCACGCATGTCAAGAATGACAACTACAACAGTTCCGCATTCTGCCAGTTGTCACTGTCCCCGCACCAATATTCGCTAAGGTGTACATGGATACGATGCACCTCCCGCCATCTAATCAGTACAAGTACTTGATTCAAGCCCGCTGCTCTCTGATGCATTACCCTGAATACTGCGCTTTACATCGAGAAACCGCCAATGCCATTGGGGATTGGATCTTTGAAAACTTGATATGTCGTTGGGGAAGCTTGGTCAAGATAGTCACAGACAACGGAGCACCAATACTGAGAGCCGTGGAGTACCTCGCCAATAAGTACCACATCCACCACATCCACATCTCTGGTTACAACTCCCGTGCTAATGGAATTGTCAAACGCAGTCACTATGACATCCGACAGGCACTGTACAAGGCAACTGAGGGTAATGAATCCCAATGGTCTACATCATTACATTCGGTATTCTGGTCAGAGTGCGTCACAGCTAGGCGTCACATGGGGGTGTCACCCTACTTTGCAGTTACCGGGACACAGCCGCTACTTCTGCTAGATATCACTGAGGCCACCTACCTGCTCCCACCACCCTCTGCGTTCTTGTCCACCACGGAGTTAATAGCCCGCCATGCCATGGAGTTGCAGAAGCATTGCGCCCAAACAGAGGCTCTTAAAGACAAGGTTTATCAAGCCCGCATACCTGCAGCAAAATGATTTGATCAAGAGCACCTGACAGTCATCAGAGACTTCAACTTCCAGTGAGGGGATTTAGTTTTGGTCTGCAACACGGCCATAGAGAAGTTGCTTAATAAGAAGATGCACCCCTGGTACATTGGTCCCTATGTGGTTCTATCCTGCAACTGCGGAGGAGCCTATATCATTTGCAAGCTTGACGGTACAGTACTTGACAGGCCATACGTGGTGTTCTGCATAATCCCCTACTTTGCCTGCAAGAAACTGACCATACCAGAGAATGTGCTCGACACCTCCGAGGAACACATCTGGGACATGTCCAACTCCAGTTCCTTAGGCGATGACGACCCAATCGACCCGACGTGAGCAAACGATGGAGACAATGAAGACTTGGCTGGCCATCTTTCCGACATAGAAGAAGACAAAGATATGTACTATACCTAGATATCCACAACTCCCAATTCCACTACAATTCCACCAACTCCACACTATTTAATTTTTGAAAACACACCCCGGACCACTAGTAACATTTTTTCTTCATCTTTCATCTACTTTTACCTACCTTTGTCTCATCCGTAATTTCAATACAGACTTCCAGGCCGCTATCTTTTCTGACTTAGACTACTAATTCATTTCACAGAAAGCAAGAACAGTTATATTACAACAAGATACAAGAAAAGAAAAATACATAAGGAGGCCTGTGGAGAAACCAACTATACAGGTGAAAAACGAGAAGGGGGCCCCATAACGGAGTCACCGCCCCTGTCCATTGTCCCCACTCCCACTACTGCCACTGTTGCCCCTGCCCCCGCACTTGAGGAAAACCCTGCTCATCCCGCTACCACCCGTTCCTCGTCGACATATTCCAGCTCCTCGCTGGGCGGCATGGGGCTCCAGTTCACCTCGGATGTGCTCATATAGCCTGACCTGCCCCCATTGTCATACGGAGTAGGCGGGTGCCCCAGCAACCTCTTGAGAAGGTCCTCAACACGACTTGACAATCCGCAGAGGGAGCTCAGCTCCCGGAGCATTTCTGTCTGCACATTCGATGACCTGATGAAAGTTTGAGAAAGCACAGTAAGGAGCCATGTCTGGTCGAAGAGGCATTGGTTCTGCTCAAAGAGGAGCCGGTTTTGTTCTTGAAGGAGGGAGACAGCCTCCCTCGTCCAGTTCATTGTGGGGCCATCTTCTGTGACCTGGACCCTGTCGCTCATGTTCCACGGAACAGTCTCATCCACAACCCGGATTTCGTCTTCATCATTGCTCACAACAATGGCCTTCGATTTGACTCTCTTCTTGTCCCACCCAGATGCAGGAACGCCACCTATCAAGCACTTCTGGTGGAGGCATTGGCACTCTGTGCAGACCTGACTCTTTGGCCCAGGAGCCGGGTAGCAGGCTATGCCTGCCAGCTTGCACCTAACAAATGATCAGAAGGGCATTACACAAAAAAGAGGGAAACTCACTGGTCACAAGGCAGCTCGTTTGGTGACTGCGACTTGGCCCGCTTGGACAGACCAGCCTCCACCCCCACGCCTGCTTCTGCTTCCACTGAGCCTGCATGGTCTCCTTTTGATTCATGGCAACTAGTGCTGCCAACGTCACTTCATCTGCCTCCTCCATCATTGCTTCCTCCACCTCAACCTGCACCCAAACAGTTGCGACGTCCAAAGAGGAGCCTGGTTGACGCTCAGGCAAGTGGAGTCATACCCGGGGCAATGACACTTGTTGACAATGTGTCTCAGCTTCCTGTTGTCACTGCTTGACTTCCGCAGCTTCCTCTTTGTGAGCCTTCCACCGCACTTCTTCTTCCTCATGAGCTCACCGCTCCACTGCCTCTCATTCCTCACGCGCCTGCCGCTCTGCTGTTTCACATTCCTCCCGAGCCCTGTGTTCAGCAGCCTCTCTCTCCTCACGTAACTTCCGCTCCACCTCTTCTGCAGCCCTGTGCTGTGCTTCTTCCTCCTCCTGTGCCTTTTGTTCCGCCACCTCCCACTCAGCGGCCTCCTGTAGTTTCCTGGCCCACTCAGCCTTTAGTAACGCCAGGTGAGCCACAGTCATTTTGCAGGCCTTCTTCTCTGCCTCCTCCCAAATTCATCTCTCCTCCTCTTCCTGTTCCAATTGCACCTCCATGCACATAATTTCTTCATCAGAATTGTAGCTGGTGGATTGTGGAGAGGACAACATGATAGCAGAAGATGAGAAGAAGTGGAGGGATGAAGTTTAAAAGTTAATTCAATGAAGGCCACAATCGCACGATCCCGTGACCAGAAGTTGACATACCCAAGTAGCACGCAGTCAAGGCCCAATCCCACAGACCATGCTTTCCCGGATATGGAGAAGACGTCTGTCTACAGCCAGACCAAGACGTATCGCATGATATAAGCCCAGCAGGCACTCACACATGTTTCTTTTATCTCAGTTTCATTCATAGTATAGTTTCTTTCATTTCATAGGTCATACCACACGGAGAGCACTGCAGCCGAAAACCCAGCAATCCACTATTCAATCCCTTCACGTGACTGACTGAGGACAGTCAGATTTTTAAGTGGGGGGGAGATGATGAGCATCGTTCCGATGTGATGGTGTATAGGTATCAAACGGACTAGTCTCAGCACTAGACGTTAGAGACCTTACCCTCACTAGGATTATACTTGCCCTGACCCCGTCACTTAGCATCTGCACTCATCCAAAGTCTTCTGCAAGTCTTCTGCGCTAGTTACGAGCAACTCTGCTAACTCCACGATTATCCGCTATAAGGCAAGTGTCACCCACGCTCAATAGCCAAGTCATCTCCCATGTACACTGTCCAAACCCCACGCCAGTCGGTCGTTCGCCCCCGATAAAGCACACCATCGGCCAATCCACATAAAACTGCTAGCTGGCACAGCTTAGTTCACTGGAGAAGGGACAGGCACCATCAAAGCGATACCCACATTAGGAAAAGATCTACCTTCTGCGATGCCAGGGTCACCCCTACACGGACGCCACGTCATCCCTAGCAACACACCAACAGAGCAGATCAGGCCCCTAGCGGACAAGTAAACCCATTGGCCGACAACCAACTATGGTATAGACCAGTCAGGTCCACAGAAAATAGAGCACAGGGACATGTCAAGCCAGATGAATCCCGGCATTGCCACCAACGGCGATCAGCAATGTCTATTTCAAGTATACGATTCTATTAGTGTCCCACGTCGGGTCACAATACTGGTTCTCACTGCGGCGCTCCTATACCACCATCGCGTCCCTCACCTAGCCCCATTGCGCGAAGACTTTCAAGATGGATTTGGATATATGGTTGCAAGGTGAAAATTTGCAGAGTCACTTCGTTATTAGTAGGGTAGAAAAACATATATAAGCTCATGTACAACACTTAGAAAAACAGAATAGTACACCCCAGCTCTCGAGTCTTGTCTTTAAGCTACGCCCTCTTCATTTCGTTCGTGCCTCTGAGTCTTGTCGTACTCCACGTTCCGCATTCATCACTGTTACACCCTTGTGTGACAAACACTATTATCCGCAGAGTTGCCAGTTCCATGCAGCATAACGTTGTCATCAAGCACGCCGGAGTTGACGGGAACTCTTCAACAACCTCACACCTTTCCATTCTTCGCTATTTCCAATAGCGGGGTGAACTTATCACTGCCTGGTTCTCCAGATACTTGGACACAATGCCACATGCGATTGCATCCCTTCGTTCGTCTCCAGTATATGGGTCAGTACTCATCCATGAGCTCCAGATCCCATCCATATATTTCTCTGATGGTTGGATATGCTGGCCATTTATAGGCATTCCAATACTGTCATTTCACCAGCCAGAGGTAGCAATATCCAGGGTGCTTTGGGTGCAGTTTATTTTGTGCCTGCTCCGAGAGTCCTGGTCTCTCATTCTGTAAACACGGGTCAATTTCCACCAGAGCTGCTGCTGCATCTGAGTGCGCTGGTTGCTCTAGTCCATATTCAGTTTCTTCCCCTAGACTTATGATTTCACCTATTTCGGGGTCCTCCACTATCTCAGCTCTGACCTGGAGTTCCTTGTGGCCACTGGTGAAAAGTATTTCCACCATGTCCCATCCATTAACATCAGCCATTTCTAGGCCTACATGCACCACATCGTTTCGTTCAGTGGTAGTCCATCTGGTATGAACTCCTTCATTTCGGAATACTGTCTCCATATCCCAAATTGCTTTTATTGTTGGGTATGCTGGCCACTCATACTTGTTCCAGTACTCTGGCTTGATGAGGCTGAGGTAACAGAATCCTGGTACCGATGGTGCAAGCTGTTTGGGTATGGGACCCATGCAAATGGTCCACCAAAAACCTGGCGAAATGTTTCCATTAAGCGCATGCATTAGCACATTCCAGTTGGCATGTTCCAAGGTCATGCCCTCATGCTCATACAACTCCTTTGTATGACATTTGTAGTGTACTGTGTGTGGCGCCACTCCATATTTTTGGGTTGCCTTTTCTCCATCGATGATGACCATAAGCCACTGGTTGTATCCTGATGTCATCAGGGCTTTCCATATGGGACTGGATGTGTCCCCTTTAAATGTATTGTTGAGCAAATTTGTCAGGGTAAGATATTCCCTTGTTGCTCTCTCCAAGGCTTGTGTTGCCTGTAATGCAGCTCGTTTTGCTGCTCTCTCTTCCAGTAGGGCTTCCCATGCCTCAGTCTGGACCTTTAACTCCTCAGCTTCTTGTTGCCGGATGATCTCTTGCACGAATGCATGCTTCTCTTGTCATCATTCTTTCAAGAACGCCCACCACAATCATACATGGTTATTGTAGCAGTGGTAAATATTATTGCCAGTTATCTCTGCTGGTCCAGATGGGATCCTGTCACAATTGGTAACCCAGTCCGCTTCGAAGATGCATCCAATCTCCGAAAGTGTCACCTGGGCATGAGGTAGTATGTAACTGAATTGGCAATGCATGCCTTTGCGTAGATGTATGCCTAAAAATAAAATCTTCAACTGACTTCAGGCCCTCCACTGACAATCAGTCTGTTCAATCAGCTGTCCAATCGGAAACTGCGCCTGTTGATGACATCTCTTGGGAAACAAGAGAGATAGTGTCTGCAGTGTCATGGGTCTGCAAGCTGTTAAAATATGTGTGCCTGGCAGTTCGCCTCTCTATCTTTGTGCCAAGTTATCAACCCGAAATCAGGTAGGGTTGCTTGTACAGGGAGTATGAGAGGATCTTTGTATCAGCCTTGATACACAACGTAAATCAAGTGTCTTTGCTTGTTCCCTGAGTTTTTTTGGCAATAACAGTGTACTACACCCGGGGCGCATCTGTGGTCTCCTGCCTATGCTCTCCCAGCAATGCTAGTACTCTCGTCTGTTACTGTGTGTAGCCACCCAAGTAGGGTTTGTCGTCAGGCCCAATGGGTGTATTGAGGATCACTCATTTGTGACCCATTGACAGTATGTGTGGTGGTGTCAATGTCACCTGGAGAGGTTGCAGGCTGCGCAGTTACTACCTCTCAGAATCAAACTAGGCCACTGGCACTGTGAGCAATGACGAGCAAGGCGTGCTCGGTGCTGTAAGACCAATAGGGTAGAGAATAAAGACTTTAGGTTATGTTAGGACTGGCCTAAACAAAACCACAAAGCTTATGAGAAGGATGGCTTGTTCAGCCAAAGATGATTCTAGTAGATTCAGGAGTTCTGTCTAGGACAAGAAACTACCTAAAGTCTTAGGGACTGACTACCTAAGACCACAGCCCTTATATACTCCTCTCATGGTCTGTGCGCAGTCAGCACGCAGCTAAAGTCCCTCACAATAGAGACAATGTGCAGCAGCCAAGTCTGCACCCATATGACCATATCCATACCACTCTTCCCATATATGGCAGCATCTTATTGTAATGCGCTATCAACCATTCCCATGAAGCCCAGTACTGGTTCTTCAGTAACATACAGGTCTTCCCTTGTTGCCCCTCAGGCACCATGCCACCCATGATTCCTTTCATGGCATAGGCCCATCATCAGGCTGTTGTCCTAGTCGGCACTCAGTATATCCCATAACTGATGCTGACCTAACCACCTTCCATATATGGGCTGCAGTCCTAACATAGCCATCCCTTCATGATGTCTCATTGTCCAGCCCTCATATCTAAACGTTTGAGTCCAAAGAAAAAGATAAAAAGAAAAGAAAAATATATCCTGACCCTCTAAGTCCATATCTTCATAATCGTCATTGATGTCATTACTGTGAAAATTGAAGAGGATGAGTTATGCTCATAACACATATGTACTACATACTATTTCTTGACCTCAATTCAATGTTTCCATGCAGGGAAAAAAAGAGCAGCCAATGATTCTACATACACAAGCAATTCTCAAGTATTTTGTGTCAAAACAATTTTAAGGGGATTGGGAATTATAGTTGCCATGACACCCCTGATAGTCACTTGGACCATGCATGGCTTATGTATGTGGAAAAATTTGTGCACTTTTCACACCTCAACCCCCTAACCATGTGATTGAAAGGATAAACATGTTCATCTAATTGCAATGCCCAATACCCAGTATGCAATCATCAAAAGTTCCAACACATAAGGTGTATTACAAGAGTGATACATTTGACATGAACAAGCTATCCTTTCAAGACCTCTTCTCACCTACCTCCTTCACAGCTCACACACATGTTGCCAGTTGGTGCAATTCCTTCAAAAATTTGTTATATTCCAAGGTTGTTGGATGCTGAGGTCCCATCAATTTATGTGCTAACTCAACAGCAATGGTGATCATAGCCTCAGCCTCACTCCACCTATTCTGAAGTGCATATGTGGCTGCCAAATTCTTCATGGAGATGAGAGTGTCTGGATGGTCTGATCCAAGTTTTTCTTTTCTTGCCTTCAACACATCCAGCTGCAGCTTCTCTGCTTCATTCCATCTTCCCTGATCACTGTATGTTGATGCTAAATTGGTCATGCTCCTGAGAGTGTCTGGATGGTCTGATCCAAGCATTTCTTTTGTTGCCTTCAACACATCCAGCTCCAGCTTCTCTGCATCATTCCATCTTCCCTGATCACTGTATGTTGATGCTAAATTGTTCATGCTCCTGAGAGTGTCTGGATGGTCTGATCCAAGCATTTCCTTTCTTGCCTTCAACACATCCAGCTGCAGCTTCTCTGCTTCATTCCATCTTCCCTGATCACTGTATGTTGATGCTAAATTGTTCATGCTCCTGAGAGTGTCTGGATGGTCTGATCCAAGCATTTCCTTTCTTGCCTTCAACACATCCAGCTGCAGCTTCTCTGCTTCATTCCATCTTCCCTGATTACTGTATGTTGATGCTAAATTTGTCATGGAGATGAGAATGTGTGGGTGGTGTGATCCAAGCTTTTCTTTTATTGCCTTCAACACATCCAGCTCCAGCTTCTCTGCTTCATTCCATCTTCCCTGATATCTGTATGTTGATGCTAAATTGGCCATGGAGATGAGAGTGTCTGGATGGTCTGATCCAAGTTTTTCTTTTCTTGCCTTCAACACATCCAGCTGCAGCTTCTCTGCTTCATTCCATCTTCCCTGATCACTGTATGTTGATGCTAAATTGTTCATGCTACTGAGAGTGTCTGGATGGTCTGATCCAAGTTTTTCTTTTATTGCCTTCAACACATCCAGCTGCAGCTTCTCTGCTTCATTCCATCTTCCCTGATCACTGTATGTTGATGCTAAATTGTTCATGCTCCTGAGAGTGTCTAGATGGTCTGATCCAAGTTTTTCTTTTCTTGCCTTCAACACATCCAGCTGCAGCTTCTCTGCTTCATTCCATCTTCCCTGATTACTGTATGTTGATGCTAAATTGGCCATGGAGATGAGAGTGTCTGGATGGTCTGATCCAAGCATTTCTTTTGTTGCCTTCAACACATCCAGCTGCAGCTTCTCTGCTTCATTCCATCTTCCCTGATTACTGTATGTTGATGCTAAATTGTTCATGCTCCTGAGAGTGTCTGGATGGTCTGATCCAAGTTTTTCTTTTCTTGCCTTCAACACATCCAGCAGCAGCTTCTCTGCTTCATTCCATCTTCCCTGAGATCTGTATGTTGATGCTAAATTGTTCATGCTCCTGAGAGTGTCTGGATGGTCTGATCCAAGCTTTTCTTTTCTTGCCATTAACATATCCAGCTCCAGCTTCTCTGCTTCATTCCATTTTCCAATATGATCAAAGACAAGTGCAAATCTCTCATGCTCATCATCATAATACATTACTTTTATCTTATTGTCAAGTCCATATTGATGATTTGACTCAATATGTGGAGTCAGCAATTGACAAAATGCATGGTTGTCTAGCTCATAGTCAACCTCTACTGAGCAGGATAGCAATGCCCTTGCTTTCCAGTAGCAGGTGACTATCTCCTTCTTTGGTATCCTGTCTCTGCTCCAGGAATGAACTAATGGGTGCATAAAGTATTTTGCATTCTTGCTTTTTATCAAAGAAAATGATACTAGAATCTGAATGCCATCCAAGAATTGGATCCTATTCCATTTATTATCTTCACTCAAAAACAAAATTTGAGAATCCAATAGTGATGCAGATAGTGGAAGTGGAAGCTGTTGGCTCAGGTCCCTCTTTACATACTCCTCAGCAGCATTCTTGAACAACACTTCTGGTATACTGGTATGATGTAGAAGGGAAAAAATCTGTATCAGAGTGATAGCATTCCTTGCTGAAATAGCCTCTGATCCCATTCTTCTTGCTGCCCTTGTCTCAATCTCCTGCATAGATATTTCCCATGTTCCATATGTTGAATTACCATAATTAGATGCACCTTTGAATTTTTCATCAGACATTAATGTTTTCTGGTGATTGGAGTACATCTCCAGATAATCCTCAATGCTACAACTGCAAGTTTGGATATATGACCCAGCTTGATCAAGGGCAAGTGGAATACCACCTATTTTCTTAACAAGTAGCCTGGCTGACTGCCTGAGATAGTCATATGACCCATCCAGTGAGGAGGACTCCAGAAGCAATGAAATGGCTTCATCCTCTTCCATTTCAACCACCTCCAATGAATTCCTTGCCAATGTGATTCTCTGAAAAGCAGGATTTCTGCTTGTTATCAAAATGTTACCCCTCCTTCCTGGTGGGAGGTACTTTTCAACAATTTCATATCCTCTATCTGCATTGTCATATATAACCAGCCAGTTGGCTCTCCCAGAAATCCATTTGAGAGTCAAAGTAACTGCATCTGTTGCTGCATCAGAAGTGACATTATGTGAACAGCCAATCTGTTTCAAAGCAACATCAATAGTTTCTTCAGAAGAAGCATCAATCCAGAATATGTTAGAAAACCTAGGGCATTCAACTATTAGCAAAGTCCAAGTATAGTGATAAACTCACAATTGGTCATTCTGTTCAATGAATTTCAGGCATATCTGAGTCTTTCCAATCCCTCCCATGCCATACAAAAGGAATGACTTCCTCTCCTCTTCTTCATTTTTCTCAAAAAATGCCTTTAATTTATCAAGATATCTATCTTGACCTATGAACATAGCACTAGAATGTTTCAGAGGAAGTAAAGGTGGTAGAGTTGGAGCTGGTTGGGTTGAATTGACATAATGAATGTTGATTATCTGGGATTGTAATGACCATGAGACACCTTGTCTCACATACAAAAACATACTTGGTCCCCTTGAACTTCATTGATATCCCGAGCAATGAGAGCAAAATTGTGAGCACCAGGCAAGAAGCCTGAGTTTGTGCCAGGCCAAAAGGATCTCAGTCGTTTTCTAGCCTCTGTCTATAGAAAAGTAGTTAGCATTGAATCCTATCATAATCCAGGTGAATGTTACCAAGAATTTCGACGGCATGAGGATGTGGTAGTCAAAAGGGAAGACAGAGAGTAACAGATGTCACACCAGCTGCCGTGGAAAACGTACGTCGGCAAATTCCGTCATTGCGATGCTTTCATGAAAGCACTGTGCAAGCCATTGACCGTGCATACAGGTCATATTATGATTATGTATGCACTGCTGCAGCTCTCCAGAGACGACATAGGAAAAGATTTCGGGCTCGCGGTGCGAGTGGGCCTTGTTTGTAGCCACGCGGTCACTGATAAGTGGCGAAGGAGAAGGTGTGGAAAGTCTTGAGCCAGCCGTGGCCGCGGTGCTGTGTGAGACAAGGAATGATAGAAGTCATGGTTTTGAGATGAGGAATGGTTGCGGCGCCGAGCACGATAAATACCCGTCGCTCAGTCAGTCCGTCAGCATCCCTGCAAATCTCACCCGCAGCGCCCTCGAGGCCCTCCTCCGGCGACCCCGTCCCCTTTGCCTTCCATGTAGCCCTGCCAGAGCCCCGTCGCCACCCGCATCGTCATCTCCTCCGCCATCGACGCCGACGTCCTCTGCCACCCGTCCGCCGCCTTCTCTCCCGAAGACATTCTCGTCATCAGATGCACGCCCTAGAGCATCTTCCGCGTACGTCCAGCCTCAAGATGCTCCTCGACGCTCTCTGGTGCGTATGTCAACCATTCATCCCCTGTCCACCCACACGCTACACAGGACATGCATCACCCATCCTCTGCGCGTCCTTTTCACCCACAGGCAACCTGCTCGCCACAGGTTCAGGCGACATCACCGCAAGACTCTGGAACCTCGACACCGAGACCCCGTAGTGGGAGGCCATCGAGCGGAAACTCGCAACCGGTGGACATGATGGACACGTCCGGATATGGGACCCAAAAACAGGGATCCCTGTTGGAGACGCTCTCAAGGGCCATTCGAAATGGATAACCTCTCTCGCATGGGAGCCGATTCATTTGCAAGTCCTCTTCTTGCCCTCCACCATAATCGTGTATGCTAAATATGGACTCTAGCAACCCGTCCTCTCCCCGCCTCGCCTCCTCCTCAAAAGATAACACGGTCCGCGTCTGGTCTCTCCTCACACGGCGCACAGAGTACACGTTAGGTGGTCACACCGCCTCTGTCAACATCGTCAAATGGGGCGGCGGCGGCGGCTCCAACACAAAAGCGGTCGGAAAAGCGATGTACTCTACACCGTCACCAGCGATCGAACAGTTAGAGTATGGGATGCGGACGCTGTAAGTTTAGCCAGGCTTTTTTCTCACGAGAAACAATTTCAAGCCGTTTCCAAGGGTCGTCCGCTGTAAGTATTAAAAGACCACGCGCACTGGGTCACCACTCTCGCTCTCAACACCGATTTTGTACTACGAACGGGCCCATTCGATCATACCGGCAAGAAACCCGCCAATGAACAAGAAGGTCTGCCTGCCGACCCTTTTCTTTTCCTCACCCCCCCTCATCCATCTCTTATATAGCTCAAAAACTCGCCAAGGCGCGATACGACGCCGTCCTGCGCAACACCCCCGAACTCCTCATTTCAGGCTCAGACGACCACACATTGTTCCTCTGGGCTCCATTCGGCACCGCACCCTCCGCCTCTTCCGACACGGGACACACGGATGGCTGCTCCTCACCCAAAACAAAACCGCTCGCACGTCTGACCGCGCACCACCGCCAAATCTCATACGTCGCCTTTTCCCCCGATGGCCGACTCGCCGCGTCCGCGTCATGGGACAACAGCGTCCGGATGTGGGATTGTTCTACAGGCATGGACAAATTCATCGCCACCCTGCGCGGACACGTCGGGGTCGTCTATCGGCTCGCATGGAGCGCCGACAGCCGGATGCTGGTGAGCGCGAGCAAGGACCCTCAAGATCTGGGATCTCAAGACGTATAAGCTCAAGACCGACCTGCCCGGCCATACAGAGGAGGTGTGTTGTGTCGATTTCGTGGCGGACAAGGTCGTCAGCGGCGGTCGAGATAAGACGGTAAAGATGTGAGTGTGTGTGTGTGTTCCTGATAGTGCTTTTTTTTTTTAATACTTATTTCTTAGATGGAGGAATTAGGGACCATAGCTGTATTTCACGCGCGAGATGCGTGGGATTTCATATTACTTAATAATAAGCGGGATCTTCAAATGCACGGCAGACAATTGCGATGTGGGCGAACGATCGAGTCAAATGCGGAGGACTCGACTGCAAGACCCATGATTGCGTCGTCGCCCCAGGATCGCCTCCCAAACTGGGGAATATGGTCCTGTGGATTTCCCTTTTTCAGAAATCCCTGTCCAGCGCGTGTCTGCTTCCGTGCACGCGGTGCACTACCACGTATTACATCAGAAATATGACCTGTGCACGGGCGAGGCGGGGAGAGGACGGGTTGCTAGAGTCCATATTTAGCATACACGATTATGGTGGAGGGCAAGAAGAGGACTTGCAAATGAATCGGCTCCCATGCGAGAGAGGTTATCCATTTCGAATGGCCCTTGAGAGCGTCTCCAACAGGGATCCCTGTTTTTGGGTCCCATAACCGGTTGCGAGTTTCCGCTCGATGGCCTCCCACTCTGCACAGAGCACCCAGCCTTTAAGGCCGACAAGGGTGTGGGACGGGGTCTCGGTGTCGACGTTCCAGAGTCTTGCCGTGATGTCGCCTGAACCTGTGGCGAGCAGGTTGCCTGTGGGTGAAAAGGACGCGCAGAGGATGGGTGATGCATGTCCTGTGTAGCGTGTGGGTGGACAGGGGATGAATGGTTGACATACGCCCCAGAGAGCATCGAGGAGCATCTTGAGGCTGGACGTACGCGGAAGATGCTCTAGGGCGTGCATCTGATGACGAGAATGTCTTCGGGAGAGAAGGCGGCAGACGGGTGGCAGAGGACGTCGGCGTCGATGGCGGAGGAGTCGTCAACGATGCGGGTGGGCGAGCCAGGGGCGGCGGGGCTCTGGCAGGGCTACATGGAAGGCAAAGGGGACGGGGGTCGCCGGAGGAGGGCCTCGAGGGCGCTGCGGGTGAGATTTGCAGGGATGCTGACGGACGGGGCGAGCTGGCCGCCATCCTCGTCTGACACGAGGCGGACGACGATGTGCTGACTGAGCGACGGGTATTTATCGTGCTCAGCGCCGCAACCATTCCCCATCTCAAAACCATGACCTCTATCATTCCTTGTCTCACACAGCACCGCGGCCACGCCGACCACGGCTGGCTCAAGACTTTCCACACCTTCTCCTTTGCCACTTATCAGTGACCGCGGGCTACAAACAAGGCCCACTCGCACCGCGAGCCCGAAATCTTTTCCTATGTCGTCTCTGGAGAGCTGCAGCAGTGCGTACATAATCATAATATGACCTGTATGCACGGTCAATGGCTTGCACAGTGCTTTCAATCGCAATGACGGAATTTGCCGACGTACGTTTTCCACGGCAGCTGGTGTGACATCTGTTACTCTCTGTCTTCCCTTTTGACTACCACATCCTCATGCCGTCGAAATTCTTGGTAACATTCACCTGGATTATGACAGGATGCAATGCTAACTACTTTTCTATAGACAGAGGCTAGAAAACGACTGAGATCCTTTTGGCCTGGCACAAACTCAGGCTTCTTGCCTGGTGCTCACAATTTTGCTCTCATTGCTCGGGATATCAATGAAGTTCAAGGGGACCAAGTATGCTTTTGTATGTGAGAGAAGGTGTCTCATGGTCATTACAATCCCAGATAATCAACATTCATTATGTCAATTCAACCCAACCAGCTTCAACTCTACCACCTTTACTTCCTCTGAAACATTCTAGTGCTATGTTCATAGGTCAAGATAGATATCTTGATAAATTAAAGGCATTTTTTGAGAAAAATGAAGAAGAGGAGAGGAAGTCATTCCTTTTGTATGGTATGGGAGGGATTGGAAAGACTCAGATATGCCTGAAATTCATTGAACAGAATGACCAATTGTGAGTTCATCACCATACTTGGACTTTGCTAATAGTTGAATGCCTTAGGTTTTCTAACATATTCTGGATTGATGCTTCTTCTGAAGAAACTATTGATGTTGCTTTGAAACAGATTGGCTGTTCACATAATGTCACTTCTGATGCAGCAACAGATGCAGTTACTTTGACTCTCAAATGGATTTCTGGGAGAGCCAACTGGCTGGTTATATATGACAATGCAGATAGAGGATATGAAATTGTTGAAAAGTACCTCCCACCAGGAAGGAGGGGTAACATTTTGATAACAAGCAGAAATCCTGCTTTTCAGAGAATCACATTGGCAAGGAATACATTGGAGGTGGTTGAAATGGAAGAGGATGAAGCCATTTCATTGCTTCTGGAGTCCTCCTCACTGGATGGGTCATATGACTATCTCAGGCAGTCAGCCAGGCTACTTGTTAAGAAAATAGGTGGTATTCCACTTGCCCTTGATCAAGCTGGGTCATATATCCAAACTTGCAGTTGTAGCATTGAGGATTATCTGGAGATGTACTCCAATCACCAGAAAACATTAATGTCTGATGAAAAATTCAAAGGTGCATCCAATTATGGTAGTTCAACATATGGAACATGGGAAATATCTATGCAGGAGATTGAGACAAGGGCAGCAAGAAGAATGGGATCAGAGGCTATTTCAGCAAGGAATGCTATCACTCTGATACAGATTTTTTCCTTTCTACATCATACCAGTATACCAGAAGCATTGTTCAAGAATGCTGCTGAGGAGTATGTAAAGAGGGACCTGAGCCAACAGCTTCCACTTCCACTATCTGCATCACAATTGGATTCTCAAACTTTATTTTTGAGTGAAGATAATAAATGGAATAGGATCCAATTCTTGGCTGGCATTCAGATTCTGGTATCATTTTCTTTGATAAAAAGCCAGAATGCAAAATACTTTATGCACCCATTAGTTCATTCCTGGAGCAGAGACAGGATACCAAAGAAGGAGATAGTCACCTGCTACTGGAAAGCAAGGGCATTGCTATCCTGCTCAGTAGGGGTTGACTATGAGCTAGACAACCATGCATTTTGTCAATTGCTGACTCCACATATTGAGTCAAATTATCAATATGGACTTGACAATAAGATAAAAGTAATGTATTATGATGATGAGCATGAGAGATTTGCACTTGTCTTTGATCACATTGGAAAATGGAATGAAGTAGAGAAGCTGGAGCTGAATATGTTAATGGCAAGAAAAGAAAAGCTTGGATCAGACCATCCAGAGACTCTCAGTAGCATGAACAATTTAGCATTGACATACAGATCTCAGGGAAGATGGAATGAAGCAGAGAAGCTGCAGCTGGATGTATTGAAGGCAATAAAGGAAAAAAATTGGATCAGACCATCCAGACACTCTCAGGAGCATGAACAATTTAGCATTGACATACAGTAATCAGGGAAGATGGAATGAAGCAGAGAAGCTGCAGATGGATGTGTTGAAAGCAGCAAAAGAAGAACTTGGATCAGACCATCCAGATACTCTCAGTAGCATGAACAATTTAGCATCAACATACAGTGATCAGGGAAGATGGAATGAAGCAGAGAAACTGCAGCTGGATGTGTTGAAGGCAACAAAAGAAAAACTTGGATCAGACCATCCAGACACTCTCAGGAGCATGAACAATTTAGCATCAACATACAGATATCAGGGAAGATGGAAAGAAGCAGAGAAGCTGCAGCTGGATGTGTTGAAGGCAATAAAAGAAAAGCTTGGATCAGACCATCCAGACACTCTCAGGAGCATGAACAATTTAGCATTGACATACAGTGATCAGGGAAGATGGAATGATGCAGAGAAGCTGCAGCTGGATGTATTGAAGGCAACAAAAGAAAAACTTGGATCAGACCATCCAGACACTCTCAGGAGCATGAACAATTTAGCATCAACATACAGATCTCAGGGAAGATGGAATGAAGCAGAGCAGCTGCAGCTGGATGTGTTGAAGGCAACAAAAGAAAAACTTGGATCAGACCATCCAGACACTCTCAGGAGCATGAACAATTTAGCTTTGACATACAGTGATCAGGGAAGATGGAATGAAGCAGAGAAGCTGCAGCTGGATGTGTTGAAGGCAAGAAAAGAAAAGCTTGGATCAGACCATCCAGACACTCTCAGGAGCATGAACAATTTAGCTTTGACATACAGTGATCAGGGAAGATGGAATGAAGCAGAGAAGCTGGAGCTGGATGTGTTGAAGGCAAGAAAAGAAAAGTTTGGATCAGACCATCCAGATACTCTCAGTAGCATGAACAATTTGGCTTTGACATACAGTGATCAGGGAAGATGGAATGAAGCAGAGAAGCTGGAGCTGGATGTGTTGAAGGCAAGAAAAGAAAAACTTGGATCAGACCATCCAGACACTCTCAGGAGCATGAACAATTTAGCATTGACATACAGATCTCAGGGAAGATGGAATGAAGCAGAGAAGCTGCAGTTGGATGTGTTGAAGGCAAGAAAAGAAAAACTTGGATCAGACCATCCAGACACTCTCAGGAGCATGAACAATTTAGCATTGACATACAGATCTCAGGGAAGATGGAATGAATCAGAGAAGCTGCAGTTGGATGTGTTGAAGGCAATAAAAGAAAAACTTGGATCAGACCATCCAGACACTCCCATCTCCATGAAGAATTTGGCAGCCACATACACACTTCAGAATAGGTGGAGTGAGGCTGAGGCTATGCTCACCATTGCTGTTGAGTTAGCACATCAATTGATGGGACCTCAGCATCCAACAACCTTGAAATTAATGAAATTTTTGAAGGAATTGCACCAATTGGCAACATGTGTGTGAGCTGTGAAGGAGGCAGGTGAGAAGAAATCTTGAAAGGATAGCTTGTTCATGTCAAATGTATCACTCTTGTAATACACCTTATTTGTTGGAACTTTTGATAATTGCATACTGGGTATTGGGCATTGCAATTAGATGAACATGTTTATCCTTTCAATCACATGGTTAGGGCATTGAGGTGTGAAAAGTGGACAAAGTTTTCCACATATGCACATAAGCCATGCATGGTCCAAGTGACTATCAGGGGTGTCATGGCAACTATAATTCCCAATCCCCCCAAAGTTGTGTTGACACAAAATACTTGAGAATTGCTTGTGTATGTAGAATCATTGGCTGCTCTTTTTTTCCCTGCATGGAAAAGTTGAATTGAGGTCAAGTAATAGTATGTAGTACATGTGGTGAAATACCAGTATGCAGTGCCATAGGTAATGGCATCAGGAAAACATGTTTTTACTTGAGTTGTCCTTTTTGCTCCTTTTTGCTCCTTTTGTCTGCTACAAGCACCCAAGTAGGAAGTCAAGTAGCAAAAGAGTAGCAAAGAATCCTTACTTTATTCTACTTGTAAAGTAGAATTCTTCTTTATAAGGGCAGCCACTAACCTTTGGCTACTTTTTTCTACTTTCCCTACTTTAACATTACTTTTTCAACACTTAATGAACCTTTCCATCACCTTTTTTCATGCTTTATTTTGCACTTGGAGATTGTATATGTAAATATCACACAGCAGGTATAGAGGCAAAAAATGATGTATTCATGGTTATATACATGCTCATTCATCCCAACTACTGTGTAATACTTTTCAGCCCAGCACACAGGTGAAGGGGTGGGCTGGCAAGGCTGAGGGTGCAGGCAAGAGTGAAGGCTGGGTGAGGGAGGGCACAGGGGTGCTGGTGAGGCTGAGGGTGCAGGGAGAGCTGGTGAGGGCACTGGTGAGGCCAAGTGTTAGGACTGTGCCTAATGTTAGGACATGCCTAAACACTACTTAAAAGACCTTAGAGTGGGGACAAGTTAAGTCCAGATATGAAAACCGATTCTTATAACTCAAAGGGACCCTACTACAGTGTTGTAGCATAGAAACCACCTAGAGCCTTAAGGGCCCTAAGTAACAAAACTCCTCCCTACTTATACTCAAGATCCTGGTCCATGTGCAGCTAAAACCCCTCATTGCTAAGGGGGCACAGCAACAGACTCCCCTGACATCTAATCATCTACATGCACACCCATATGCTGACCCTTGGCTCCAGTCTTCTTATTGTTCAGCAACCTGACTCATGCTGCTACACCATTGGCCATCCCTTGACCATGGCATCTCATTGATCTCTATCAGGGACCCAACATCCTGGCTCAGCATCCTGCTGACCTAATCCATTCCTGCACATGTAGATGCTGCCAACATTGGGCCATAGTTTCTTCTTAAGGTAATCCCAACTCTTCATAACTGCTCCTTGAGTTAAGGCTTGTCCCACCTTCAGATAATTCTTGGTAAATAGGGATAAATCACATGAGTGTTCAATCCACCCATTGCATGCATAAATAAGTCCAAGTGCATGGTCATCATGCTGTCGTTACTGATGTATAGGTCTTCTATGGTCACCAAGTGTCCTAAGCCTTCCCAGAGTTATCCAGTTGCTGTAATTAAACGACTCCTGTATGGTCCCTGTCATGTGACTCAGGGGCTCCCCTCCAGCTCATAACATCCTCAGGACTTCACTGTTAGGACACACCTAAACACTAACTCTAGATAACCTCAGAGTGTCGGACTGTTAGTCCAGAGATGAAACCAATTGCTATTAGGGGCTGTAGCCTTACACAAGATGTGTTGTAGTGTATAAACCACCTAGAGCCTTAAGCGCCCTAAGTCAAGAAACAACTCCCTACTTATATGGAGTCTCCTGGTCTGTGCACAGCTAAAACCCCTCATCCATAAAGGGGGCGCAGCAACAGACTCCATTCCCATCTAACCATATATGTGCATGCCCATCAGCTGTCTTCGGCTCCACAGTCTTGCTATTGTTCAGTGTCCTAACATTCCACTGCTAGTTCAGTGCTCATCCCACAAGCATGGCATCGCCATAGATCCTTATCATGGACCCACCATCCTGGCTCAGCATCTTGCTGACCTAATCCTTTCCCATGCACATACAGGCCACCATCATTGGGCCGTCATATTCTGTTTATGGCACTCCTTGTCCTCATGTGCCACTAAGTCCCAAAGCCTTGTCTGCCCATCCGTAAATCTTGAATAAATAGGGATAAATCCCAAGAGCCTTCAAACTGCCAATCCTGTGCATAAATAGAGCCAGGTGCATAGTCATTAAGTTGTCATTACTGATGTAGAGGTTTTCTATATGCTGCCAAGGGTTCCTGAGCCTTCTTCGGGTTATCCTGTCAATGCAAATTGTTGACTCCTGTATGGTCCCTAACCTCATCCTAGGATTGCACTTAGGGGCTCCTCTCCAGCTTGTAACATGTCCCTCTCCTCAAGACTTTGTGTCCCGAGAAGTTGAAGTGACTGCGTCCATGTAATGTGGATCTGCCTTCATTTTTTCCAAGAAGTGTCAATGCTTCTCTTCCCTCTCCTCAGGGGTAATTGATGCAGTTTTATGACTTATGGGTCATGAGCCTTGTCTGCTCCCCAAAGTAGGACTTGCTGATCGTCCTCGGCCATGTGCCACAGTTTTACGACTTGTAGGTTGTGTTTCATCATTCCTGACAGTTTTATGACATGACAGTTGTGAATTCCTTCCCTCTTGATGCCTCCAAGTCTCCTGCCAATTCTGGGGAATTAAGCATGGCTTCTGGCTGCCATGCTCTCTAAGGTCCTGAGAGAACGCCCCATCAGTGTCGTCATCTCCTGGAAGGGCATAAACCTTCACCTGCTCTCCTTTCCAAGTGTGCCATTTTTGTTCAAGGCACTCCAACCATTTGCATCCAAATTTGCCATCTTCCCAGCTGTAGAGTTTCTGTGGTGCTCGAGTCTCTGTGAAATTGGTGTAACACATGAAGTCCTCTGACTGGACTTCCCTAAGTCACCTCAGTGCACTGGGGTTCTCTCTGTGGAATTTCTTTACTAACGCCAGTGCATTGATAAGTTTGCTCCACTATTGGAAATAGGGAGGAAAGGGAGAGGTGTGAGGTCATGAAGAATTCCCATCAACTCTGGTGCACTCGATGTCAACACTACTATGCACAGAACTGGCGGAGTTCACAGAAAATAATGCTATAGTGCGCAAGTGTGTAACAACAGCAAATGTGGGACGTGGAGTAGAACAAGACTCGAAGACATGAATGAGACAAGGAGGATGTGACTAGAAGTGAAACTCGAAGGGAAACTGTATTCTTGACTGTGGTATCTTAATTTTTTCTATCATACTGTACAGGGACTTTATATACATTTTCTACTCTACTACTAATGAAGTAACTTCGTAAAACTTCACCTTGCAACCATATATCCAAATCTGTCTTGAAGGTCTTCTTGTGATGGGGCTAGCTGAGGGACACAATGGTGGAATATGAGCGCCACAGTGGGAACCAATACCACGACCCGATGCGGGATGCTAATAGACTCATCAACTTGAAATAGACCTTGACTGATTGCCATTGGTGGCAACTCTGGGGTTCATCTTGTTACGACTTCTTTCTTTTACGCTTACTTGCTACAATAGCCTTTCTTCACTTCGTCGCTATGCCTTGATACTCGTTTCATCTGCCTGAACTACCCCTCGTTTTACTTCCTTTTATACCTCTTCATTGTTCTCTAGGCAGCATATAAACCCCTGCGTGTACTGTAGTTCTTTAGTTCCAACTTAATCGAGTATTGTCCTTTACTGAACAACCCTCTCGCTCTCGTTCTCTTTGTTGCTTGAGCTACCTCCGTCGTCGTCTAGCACGACGTTGAACAGCATTCTTGTCCAGTGACTGGGATTAGACCGAGACTCTAGTCGTCATTGTTGACTCGATAACGAACCAAGGGCATCGATCCTAACACAAGTTGGAACTCACTGAAACGCTTAGTGCATCGTCACTAGCCAGACAACATAGATCCGAAACGACCCGAAACCAGACTCTCTAACCAGAGACCACCAAACGATTCCTTTCTCTTTAAAGGAACATATTATCTAGAAAGACAGGAGCTCTTTTTCTCGACACTAAATAAACGTTGGGAATTTCGAGGAGTAGGAAAGAACAAGAACACCCCAGTATCTGATGAATACTTTGAAGGGAATTACATTGAAGGAGACGAACACTCATTACCTGGAAAGCTTTGGGTTGAGTGGAGAAACGAACAAAAAGAACCAGAAGAAGAACCAGAACTATATTTTGAAAGACCCAAAGAAACCCTTTGGTGGGAAGAGTACTGCGATGCGGAATTTGACTTCGATGGTACCGATCCATACTACTCTCTCTCTGGAACATCCATAACAGGGTGGAACACCTTCTTGGAACAAAAACAAATCAAATACGAACTAGAAAACCCGAGACCTGAAACAGATGCCGAAACCGACACAAAACAGATGGCAACTAACACTGAAACCACTGATGCCCCCAGGGGAGACATCAAACCAGTCTCAGCACGAATTTTCACAGGAGATTGGATCGAAGCTAAATCATTCATCAACTGGTTTAGCGATTTCTTTGCAATAAACGCCCACAACTATGAAGGGAAACATGAAAAGAAAATCAGATACGTCCTCCAATGCCTAGGAAAGGAACTAGACGACTGGAAAGAGATAATCCGCGACCAATTAGATGAAAAAGATGGACTTACTTGGGAAAACTATGACACCTTTGTCAAACGATTCCTGGACGACTGGGGAGAAGTCAACACTGCAGTCAGGGCACTGAATGAGCTCACTAAATTACGAGTTGGAGGAGAGACCACTGTCCCGATCTACGTCCGAAAATTTAGAATGCTCATAGGATCCTCCGGACTAACCGGAATTACCGCCCAACTTCAGGCATTCGTCCGAGGCCTACCAACCACCATTGCTACCAAGATCCTCGAAGGACAAGGCGACTTTAAAACCATCACAGAAGCCTACAGAAAAGCTGAACAGCTCAACGCAGCATGGGAAATGATGAAAGCATTAGGAAAAACCGAAGCAGGGCACCGATTCAATAAAACAGGGGGATCTAAAACAATCCATGCCATACCCACCGGACGCCTTACTGATGGGCAACGAGAAGAATACATGCGCTCTGGGAAGTGTTTCAGATGTGGAACCATCGGTCACTTATCCTGAAACTGCCCAAAGAAAGATACTACCAAGAACCTGCCCCCTTCAGGACAATTCACCAGAACAATCACCAAGGATAATGATGCAAAAAAAATTCGCACTATGATTGCGGCTCTCAGCACTGAGGAACGAGAAACTCTCCTCACCGACCTTGAAACTGAGGGTTTTTAAAGCGGAGGAACCAGAAAGCGGTTGGAACCTCCAAGAACGATTATGGACAATTAGCACTTGACTCTGTAATAGTAAGATCAAATAATAATCAACGACTCTCAATAACTGTCCAATCACCCGAATTACCTGCTGAGATATCTGCCCTTGTTGACTGCGGAGCAGAAGGAAACTTCATTGACGAAACTATAACGAAAACCATGAACAAGAAACCACTAATTCGACCAATACGAGTTAAGAACGCCGATGGAACAGTAAATTTAAATGGAATGATCATACATAAAGTCAAGATTCCCTACCACATTGGAAACCTACTGATCGAAACAAGCTTCCTAATCACTAAACTAGGAGACCAAAAACTTATACTTGGACTCCCCTGGTTAGAAAAATACAACCCAGCAATAAACTGGAAGGAACGGACCCTTCAGCTTGACCACCAACCTCTAGACAAACAGACAAAAAGGAACCTAGATCAAGAAATTGACAAATACTGGATCAGGGTCAAAACTTCGGCATCACAAGTGCTAGAACACACGCTACGCAAAGAAACCATAACAACTCTGCCAGACGAGTACCAAGGATGGAGATCTACCTTCGAAAAAGCGCCCTCAGAACGATTCCCAGTCAGACGCACATGGGATCATGCAATTGATCTCAAAACCGGATTTACCCCGAAAGTCAGCAAAATCTATCCACTATCAATAAAAGAGCAATCATCCCTCGACGAATGGATCACCAATCAGCTAGCTAAAGGATATATTAGACCATCCAAATCCCCACAAGCCTCGCCATTCTTCTTCGTTGCAAAAAAGGAAAGCGGAGCACTCCGGCCATGTCAAGACTACTGATACCTGAATGAATGGACAATAAAGAATGCGTACCCACTACCATTAATCTCTGATCTAATGACCAAACTATCCGGCGCTCAATATTTCACAAAACTAGATCTCCGATGGGGATACAACAACGTCCGGATAAAAGAGGGAGATGAATGGAAGGCAGCCTTCATAACGAACAAGGGACTATACGAACCAACAGTCATGTTCTTTGGCCTATGCAATTCCCCATCCACCTTCCAGACCATGATGAACGAATACTTCCAAGACATGATCAATGAAGGATGGTTAATCATTTACATGGACGACATTTTGATATGTGGGACAACACCCAGAGACCTAGAAACTCGAACAAAACGCGTCCTAGAATGGCTGAAAGAAAACGACTTATTTCTCAAACTCGAAAAATGCAAATTCTGCACTCAGGAAATCGAATTCCTTGGAATGATCATTAGACCTGGGGAGATAACTATGGACCCGATCAAACTGGCAGGAATAGCAGATTGGCCGACACCAACAACAGTCAAGCAAGTACGATCCTTCCTAGGGTTTGGGAACTTCTACCGACGATTCATTGGAAATTTCGCAACCCTTGCTCGACCACTTATTGATCTCACAAGAAAAAACGAAGCATTCCTCTGGACACCAGAACGACAGATGGCATTTAACAACCTAAAAAAACGATTTACAACAGCCCCTGTACTCCGAATGCCAGACGTCACCCGACCATTCATCCTGCAAACCGACGCCTCGAATAAAGCAACAGGAGCAGTACTGAAACAAGCCGATGAGGCAGGACTCCTGCACCCTTGCGGCTTCATCTCACACGCCCTGACCACAACAGAACAAAATTATCAGATCTACGACAGGGAGCTACTAGCGATCGTCAAAGGACTTGCAGCATGGCGACACCTTCTTCATGGATCACCCCATACCACTATCGTTCATTGTGACCACAAGAATTTATCCTTTTATCGAACCCCACAACGCCTTACCCCCAGACAAGCCAGATGGTCCTCCTTCTTAAGCGAATTTGATCTCCGAATAGAGCATGTCCCTGGAACTAAGATGTTTGAAGCAGACGCCCTATCTCGACGACCAGACCACATTGGAATGGATGACACCCCAGAAGAAACCACGGTGTTACCACCTGAACGATTCATCAGGCTTATAGCAGATGACCTAGCAGAGAAGTTGTGCAAAGGCATGATTAAAGACGACTTCAGACAAATATTAGTCGAAGTAATCCAGAATCATCGAGCACCACCTATAAAATCGAAGCTACAAGACTGGACATACGTCGACCACATCGTGCATTACCAAGGAAAAACCTATGTACCTGATCAAGACGGACTGCGCACTCAACTCATTAAACTAATGCATGAATCACCTACATCTGGGCACCCTGGACGATTTAAAACTCTAGAATTACTCAAACGAAACTACTGGTGGCCTGGAATGAACAAACATACCAGAGAATGGATCGAAGGGTGCGCGCTCTGCCAGCAAATGAAAGTAAACACTCACCCCAACACCCCTGCCCTACAACCGATCAAATCTAATGCAACCCGACCCTTCCAACAAGTCACAATCGATTTTATCACAGATCTACCGATCACTGACGGCTTCGACTCAATCATGGTCACAGTGGACCATGGCCTTACAAAGGGGGTAACCTTTTCCCCTTGTCACAAAACGATTGACGCATTGGGAACTGCAGATCTATACATAAATGAAAACTTCAAACGATTTGGTTTACCCGATATCCTCATATCTGACAGAGGACCACAGTTCGCATCTAAAGTATTCAAGGAAGTAGGAAAAGCGCTGGGAATAAACCATAGAATGAGCACAGCCTATCACCCTCAGACAGATGGCGAAATGGAACGAGTCAATCAGGAACTAGAAGTCTATCTCCGAATGTTCTGCACAAATGAACCACACAGATGGAAATCGCTACTGCCAATTGCAGAATTCGCTCACAATAACTGACACCATGATACCATCAAAGCATCACCATTTCAGCTAATGTATGGGATAGACCCTGTCGCTATTCCTACAGCTGCATACCCTATGACAACCCCAGCAGCCGAAAACCGATTACGAATGCTACAAAAGGCCAGAGAAGAAGCACTTGCTGCACACGAACTTGCTAGACAAATGGTAGCACTCAGAACAAAAGACAAAAGTGTCAGATTCGAAAGAGGAGACAAAGTCTGGCTCGAAAATCGAAACCTCCGAATACCCTATGAATCAAGGAAGCTAGCGCCCAAAAGAGAAGGACCCTTCATAATCGAACAGGTACTAGGACCTGTTACCTACAAACTGAAACTCCCCAAGCAATGGCGCATCCATCCCGTGTTTCACACCGCATTATTGACCCCATATAAGGAAACGATAGCGCATGGACCAAACTTCATGAAACCACCCCCTGACCTCATAAACGGACAAGAGGAGTTTGAAATAGAAGCAATTGTCACGCACAGAAAATGAGGGACCGGCTATCAATACCTAGTCAAATGGAAGGGGTACGGATCGAATGAAAACTCATGGGAACCCGAAACAAATCTGAAAAACGCTGCAGGTATCCTTAAAGCCTATAAAAACTGCCGAAATCTGCGATGAAAACCATGGTCCAGTATCGCAACAAACAGATCCTCAGACAGAATACTAGACATACCAAAAACATCGCTTCTCCCTACTCCCGATTCTCTCCCAGACAATCTATTCCAAAACTTAGACACTTAATCATCCAACTCCCTAATCGAACCCATCCTCACCAAGGACGACGCGCAATAGGAACAGCCTTCATCGAACTACGCAAAATCCTGCTCTATCGAACAAAAGTACCATCACTACACCCAGTATATAAGACACAGGTCAGCTCCAACTCCCAGACACCAACCGATGCCATCACCAGAAACCGCTATTTCAGGGAAGCGCGAAGAGCACTGAACTTATGGATCATTGACCGAACAAGAGACCTGGAAGCGGCGGGAGTGACCTGCCTACACCAGGCAGAGGCGCTATTCCCAGACAAAATTGATTTCCCATCCAGTGGACTGCCAAACTTTAACCTACCCCCGAACTACCTATACATTCCACATGGAGGGATACCACCTCCATACCCGAACCCGCCGCCACCGCCTCATTACCGCAACTTTGAATGGGAACCTGGATACCCAATGATCACGGGCATCATTCATCATACAAACCAGGGAACAATTACGCATCGAATTCCACCTAGACCCCTACACGAACCATATTTGGCTGAAAGACCTCCCACACGACCTAATACTCCCAGACCAGAAGCATCGGCCGATTAACTCTTACGAAACATCCTCTCTATTGATGCAGACAATTCATTCTGGGACATGGAATATTTCGATGAAGCCAATCTATAAAAGAACAAGATTCCCACTTCCTAGCCTTCCAACCAACGTCACAAACACAAAGATGTTCTCACTCATCGCCGCCCTTGTCACCCTCATCTCCACCCTCTTTCCCTCTGTCCTCATTGGAGGACTCGTCCTCGCCACCCTCCTCACTACCCTCGCCCTCGCCTATTCCTTTCCCGAAAAACTCCCCAAACTTGACGTCTTCACACCACCCCTTGAAATCTTCGTCGAAACCGAAACGACGATCCACGCCGACGACGACCTACACATTCACCCACCTGAACTCGTCGAAGAACCACCTATCGCTGAGGAAGTCATCCCCACACCTATCCCCAGATCGAACCCCCTTGTCGCTGCCGCCTCCCTAGAAGCCTCGTACGTCACAGCCAACCTCCGGGACCTCTCCGCCCCACTTGGAGCCCTCGTAGGACTCACCCTCACCACCGACCCCAATGCCATGACCTACGCCAAACGAGATCTCGCGCTTCGTGAGCTTCGCCAACTGAAAGTCACCCTCGACTCCATACGATGGCACATAGACACGGCACAAAAGGACGTCAAAAACATCGTCCACTGGTACGAGTCCAGGGCGGACCATGCCTGGACCACTCAAGGTTGGCCTTGAGAAGTCGGTGACTTCTCGCATAGAGGGGGGGTAATGTTACGACTTCTTTCTTTTATGCTTACTTGCTACAATAGCCTTTCTTCACTTCGTCGCTATGCCTTGATACTCGTTTCATCTGCCTGAACTACCCCTCGTTTTACTTCCTTTTATACCTCTTCATTGTTCTCTAGGCAGTATATAAACCCCTGCATGTACTGTAGTTCTTTAGTTCCAACTTAATCGAGTATTGTCCTTTACTGAACAACCCTCTCGCTCTCGTTCTCTTTGTTGCTTGAGCTACCTCCGTCGTCGTCTAGCACGACGTTGAACAGCATTCTTGTCCAGTGACTGGGATTAGACCGAGACTCTAGTCGTCATTGTTGACTCGATAACGAACCAAGGGCATCGATCCTAACACATCTGACTTGACATGGCCCTGTTCGCAATATTCCATGGACCTGGCTAGGGGTTGCTGGAGCTGGTCATTGGCTGATGGCTTTATTTGTCTGCTAGGGTCCTAATCCACTGCATTGGTGCGTCGCTATGGATGACATGGCTATTAGATCTTGGAATGTAGATCTTGCTTAACACAGATATGTCTTTGATGGCACAGTCCCTGCTCCAGTGAACTAAGCTGTGCTGGTGTAATGATTTTCATGTGACTCAGCCAATGGGGTGCTGATATCAGGTGCAAATGACCAACTGGCACTGGGTCTGGATGGCATACACAGGAGGCAACTTGCTCGTTGGTTGTGGGCAATGCTTTCCTTACTGCAGAAAAATGCGGAGTTGCTCGGAGTTTCTCATTGCTATTGCAGAATACCTGCAGATGACCTTGGATGAGTATGGCTACACTGTCACATCGGCATGATGCTCATCAGCATTTGCCACATTATCTGCTGATTCCCATGTTGATTCCTCCACGGGGTAATTTTTCCACTTCCCTCCCACATGTCCACTGACATGACTGTCCAAGATCTCCTCAACCTCGTATTCTGAGTCCTCACCAGATTCCTGTCGTCTGCACTTCCTTGCGTGAAGTGGCTTTCTGTTGTTGTTGAGGGAACTCTGGCTCTTTATAGGGTTTCAACAAGACCTTGTTGAACACATTGTAGACCTTCCATGATTTGGGTACCTCCAACTGGTACACTGACCCGCCAACTTTGGCAATGACCTTGAGCAGTCATACGAATTTCCCATCAAGCTTCTTGGTTGCTCAAATGACTGGTAAGTTCTCTGTGCTGAGATAAACTCTGTCACCCGGTTTATACTGGCATGCTTCAGTGTGGTGCTCATCATATCATGACTTCATAACCTGAGCTGCCTCTTCCAGAGATTGTTTGGCAATTTCGTGAACCTGTTCTATTTCCTTGGCCAGTTGCTCCACCACGATTGCCTTTGGAGCATAAGTCAGGTCTAATCCTTTATTGGGATGATGTCCATAGTTCATGAAGAATGGTGTAAACCCAGTTGCTGAGTGAACTTGGTCATTATGACAGAACTGAGTGACTGAGAGCCAATCCAACCAGTTGTCTTGTTGGTTGTTTACAAACATGGTCAAGAACTCCTTGACCTCCTGATTGACTCGCTCTGTCTGACTGTCCATCTGCAGATGATACACTGTTGACTGATTTGCTTTAATCCCAAGCATTCTGTACAGGTTGTCCATAAACTTGGACACAAATTGTGGTCCCCTATCACTGATGACTTTTCTAGGAATTCCATGCTCCCTGAAGATGTGATCTCCGTAGAGCAAGGCAACACCTTGCAATGTAATGTTGGACTTTGTTGGTAGGAAGTATGATTTCTTTGTGAAATGATCCACCACAACCATGATCATGTCATGCCCCTTGGATTCTGGTAAAGGTCCCATGAAGTCAACTGAGATGATGTCCCAAGGTTCTGCCAGGATCTCATTTGGTACCAAAGGTGCTGCATGCGCCTGTCTGTCTGGCTTGGCTTTTTGACAAGTTTCGCATCCTGGGATGTATCGTTCTATATCTGCCCTCATGTTGGGCCACCAGAAGTTCCTCGTTAGAGATTCCAAAGTCTTGGCAACACCCAAGTGTCCCCACAAATGGTGAATGGCGATTATATCCTCACATAGTGCTATGACCACTGGTACATATACTCGTCCCTTCCAGGTGATGAGTTTCCCTTCCCTCTTGTAGTCTTTGTCTTGCATCCTGAGTCCCTTCAAAACCTGTTCCTCCCATTGCTGTTCTGGTACATCTCAGATATCCTTCATGATATTGTTGATAGCTCTGTTGTTGTTGAAGACCTGCACAAATAAGTGCTCCTTTAATAAGATAATGCCCTGGTTGTCTTCCTCTCCATTCCGATGGTCTGCTCATCGAGATAAAATGTCAGCCTTCTGATTAGCCTTCCCCGCTTGATGCTTTATGACAAAGTTGTAGTCCTGAAGGTCAGTGATCCATTGAGCTTGATGCCGGTTAAGATTCTGAGGTTTTCTGAAGTACGTAAGGTTCTGATGATCCGTCAGGACCTCCACCATCTTTTTGGCACCCTTGAGATAATGGGCCCATTCATAGAATGCACCCATGACCACAAGCATTTCCTTGTTGTACACCTCATAGTTCCATTCTGCATCATTCAGTGATTTGGATATAAAGGCCACTGGTCAGTAAGTTCCTTTGTCTGTCTGCTGAGACAATATTCCTCCTATAGCAAAGTCCAATGCATCGACTTCTACCATGAACTGCCCATCCTCATTTGGGATCTGTAGTTTGACTTTTTGAGCAATAGTGTCCTTGAGTTCCTGGAATGATCGATCCTGGAACTCTGTCCATTTCCACTCTTCCTTCCCAGTGAGCATTGTGAGCGGCTTTGCCAATTTAGCAAAGTTCTTGATAAAGTGTCAGTAGAAATTAATGAACCCCAGGAACTGTTGGACATCTCGTTTGCATGTGGGTTTTGGCCATTCTGTTACTGCTTGGACCTTTCCCTCTTCCATCCAGATAGAGTCTTTGCTGATGACAACTCCTAGGAAATCGATCTTGTCCTGGTCGAAGAAACACTTTTCCAGCTTGAGCGATAGTTTATGCTCCTCAAGTTTAGCCAGGATATGGTTAACTTGCTTAATGTGATCCTCCCTGTTCTTTGAGAATACCAGGATGTTGTCCATGTAGATGATGACCCATCCCTCCACTATCTCGACCTGGAATATATTGTTCATCATGGTCTGGAAAGTGGCTGAAGAATTTGTGAGCCCAAAGAACATAACTAGTGGTTCAAACAATCCGCAGTTAGTTCTGAATGCTGCTTTCCATTCGTCACCCTCTTTGATCCAGATGTTATTATATCCCCACTGGACATCCATTTTTGAGAAGACCGTTGCCTGAGAGAGTTTGTCCACCAGTTCTCCAATGAGAGGGAGAGGGTATCGGTTTTTAACCATCATCTCATTGAGTTTCCTATAGTCCTGAACTGGCTGAAGTTTCCTGTCCTTCTTTTTAACAAAGAAGGGTGATGCCATAGGTGATTTGCTGGGCCATATGCACTTAGTGTCCAGGTTCTCCTTTAGGAACTCGTCAAGCTGCTCCTGCTCATTCTGATTAAGAGGATAGATTTTGCAGTCCACTGGGTTACTGCCAGGAATCAATTCAATTGCGTGGTCCCACTTTTGTCGAGGTGGTAGCTCATTGAAAGTTTCCTTTTCAAACACTTTTCAGTGTTTCCAATAGTGTCATGGGACCTGCTCTTCAATAGATTGTTCTTTTGTGCCAGCTGCCTCCTTGGCTGCCATCTCTGTTGCTTTAGATGCAAAAGCCCTGACCCATAGTTCTGGTTCTCTGATGTGTACTGCCAGTAGTTTCTCCCCTGGTGCCAGCATTTGTGACACATCCATCTCATCCTCCAGTTCCTGTACAGACAATGATTTCCAACATGAACTGGGACAGCAGTTAAAATTAACCATGCTTGATTTCCAGTTAATAGTTGGATTGTGGTGTTCCAGCCACTCGTGCCCTAGGAAGAGGTCTGTCTTTCCCAGTCATGCCACTCTGCATTCAAGTATCTCTGTATGTTTTCCGACAGTCAACTGGAATTGTGTCATGTATTCCAAGTTGCCCATTGCATTTGCAGTTCCATCAGCATTATAGACTGGCATGGCTCAAACAAGCCATCATTTCATGAGACCATGTTTTTCCACAAACTGGTTGTTGACACATGACATAGTACATCCTGAGTCCAGCAGCATTTTGACTTTAATCTGCTGACCCGTATCCAGTGCCATGATAATTCCATTCAGGTCAAGTTCCATTTTCCTGGATCCTTTGACCACCTTTTCTTGTAGGTGCACTAGGTTCCACAGCACTTCCTTTTCACTCATGTCATTTAGTTGTCTGACAAGAGTCTTATCAACCATATGAGTTCGTTTCTCATGAACCCATTGTTTCAAGCAATTGATTGCTTCCTCCATTGGCTGTTGCCAAATCCTTCTCAAGACCCACAGGGCTGTCCAGGTTTTTAATCGATTATTTTTTGTGCTTATCTGCATGTTCCTCAGGCAGTGTATATCATTCTGACATTCATAGAGCAAGTCAGGAATTTGGATTCCAGAATCCTTATACGTATTTACACTGCCATGAGTACTAGTTACAGTAGCCAATAGTTTGTGCCCAACTATTGGCTTTTGCCAAAACCCTTCTTGATCCTGTAGTCTTTCCATTGTTCCTCAGTGAGGTCCTCAACACTCAAACTTCAGATGGCTCATTTGCCTTTGTCTTGTGTCTTCTTCTGTCCTCTGCAGTCCTTTGCAAAGTGACCCTCTTTTCCACAGTTAAAGCACATTGGTTTCTTTCGAGGTGCTTTACAGTCCTTGGTCCAGTGACCAGTCTTTCCACAGTTATAGCATTTTGATGATGGAGTCTTGGCTTTGTCTACATCCATTGCATTAGGGTTGGAGCGACTAGAGGTTGCATATGGTGCTGGAGGTGGCGCTCTCTGTCATATGGTTTTTCTTGGTAGTTGCTGACAACTCCTCTTTTGGTAAACCCATATGCCTCATTGGACTTCCTGTAAGCTTGTGCCAATTCGATGACTCTGTCTTGGATCTGCTGTAATGTTGCAGTATCCATAAGACCTCCATGTTGTATAAATTCTTGTCCCAGATTCGGATTGAGATGACCTTTGAAGTGGGCAATTAAGGTGGCATTGTTCCATTCAACCAAGGGGGTGAGTGCATTGAACTTGTCCTCTGCAAGAGTGTTCCCCTGGTATAGACTGAGTAATTTTTCAACAGCCTTTTCCTTTGTCTCCATGGACATGAAGAACTCATGCATCTGTTGCTTGAAGTCCACCGAATTGGTGAAGGGGAACTTCCTGATGAGTGGTGCTTGTTGCCATGACAGACCATCTTCTGAATCAAGTGCCTCATTGTATTCATCCCATCAGAGTCCTGCTTCCCATCCTTGAGTGGCAATTTTTAATTCCATCTCCTGGTGTGCTTCCTGGAACACTCTGAGTTGTACTCCAGACCAGTCAGCTGCTCGGTTGTCTTTTCCACCCTTGATCCTGTACAGGCACATGGAAACCTTGCACAGATCGCTTTTTTCACATGCTAACATAAAGTAGGTCTCTATTTGTTGTAGCCATCCATCCACAGTCCTCAGATCACCCTGATAGTAGTCAGGCATTTCCATTTTTGTGAGAGGACTGGGTTCCACATGGTTAGTGGTATGATATTTGTTAATCATTTCCACAATGGTGTTTCCGATGGCCATGGCTGTCTGCTGTCATCCCTGTACCTGGGCATTGATCTGGTTCTCTCATGCTGCAATGGCCACTGGGTTGGCATTTTCTGGAAGTGGCTGTATTGTTTGCCCATCTCTCCAGAAGTCATTCCATCCATTGATTGAGTTGTACAAGAGATTAACCATATTGGCTGTGAACCTAAAGGTGCCTAGTCAATGAGAGCCATAACCACTCCACATCATTTCTTTCACCCAGGGCCATCTGCCAGGTTCACCTGTTACTCGTACTAAGTGCCACATCCATCTGTGTCCTTTCGTTCATCAAGTATAGATGGGTTGGTGTTCATCCATTAGCTCTGGATCCCATCCATAGACAGTTTGGATTTGTGGGTAAGGTGGCCACTTGTATGTGTTCCAGTACTTCTTTTTGACCAGCCAGAGGTAACAGTATCCCAGGAGTTTCAGACTAAGGTGGTTCTGATCATATGTGGATAGCTCTGGTGAATTATGTTGTGAGCAAGGACTGATTTCAATAAGTGCTGCTGCTGCATCTGATCATGCTGGTTGCACCATTGTTTCCCATTCCACTTCTTCCAATGTGGGTTCTGTTCCCCACGTGAGTTCCTCATGTTCTTCTCTCACATCCCTGCTGACATGTATTGCTCCATGTCCTTTTAAGATCATGAGCTCAACCATGTCCCACCCATTGGCATCATTGCCATGGCTTAGTTCAATGTGAACTATGTCATCTCAACATGTCATAGTCCATTGGATCTGGACTCCCTCATTTCGGAACTTCTTTTCCAGGTTAAAGATAGTAACCAGCTGCAGGTACACAGGCCATGAAATGTCTTGTTGTAGCTGCTGAAAGAAGCATGATGTCTCCAGTTGCTTTACCAACCTTGCGGCAACCTTCTATATGAAGGAATTTGGGCCCTAGAGAGCCAGCTCCAGATCATGGATACAAAAAGCTTCTCGGGTTCCTGGCGCCTTTTCCAGGCCAAGGTGGACAACGGCACCATGTGCTCCCAGGGTGGGCGGTTCAGTTACGTGATGATAGCAGATTTCTGGCGTCTACCCTTCCTCACCATCTCCTGCGACTGGACACGAGATTGCGACCATGTACATTGCATCCGAGTGCGTGGTATGCCCACCAAGGGCTGGATGTCCATTTTACACGACCGCCAAGCGCTATTGGCTGCCAGAACTTGCAGCCAGTCTGGACAATCCCAATGCTCTAACGCTGATCTTGCTTCATTCGACTAGTTTTCACAAAGAAACATGGGAGCCCACATTACATCAGATCTTTCAACGGGTGTGGCAGCCTGGCTCTTCTTTGGTTCTTCGCGAAGCTTGGGCACTGGACTGCCCGAGTCACGGCGAAGCTGTCCCGTACAATGAAGGCGTTTTGCGCCAAAAAGAACACGCTAAAGGCTGTAAGCCGGCGATTGTACTTGGTTCTGCATCTAGAAGACTGATATCATAATCAGTCACATGCCAAAAATACGCCCACGCTGTCTATACCTTCCTTACCGCCGGGATTAACGAGGGTGCTAGGGTGGACTTTGAGAAGCGTAGGCTTGTAGGGATAGGGCACTCTCTTGGAGCCAACGCCATGTTTGATCTCGAATCCATTATTTCAACGGCCTCCTTTCCTGACTGACCATTTCCCAGACTCCTTGCACAAGAATATGAAACGCGATTGCCGTTTCTATCTCTCTTAATAATTGAACCAATGGTCAGTCCAAAGGGCTCGGCACACCTGGCGGACCTTGGACGGAAACTTGTTAAGAATGCTTATCGCCGCCAAGATGTCTGGAGATCGAGGGAAGAAGCCATAAATCATTTAACCAAGGCGACTGATTGGGATAGCAGGGTCATCAAGTTATATACAGTGAGTCGTCATATGCTGTCACGCCTTGCCAAGAACTCAATCCAGTAAGGAATATGGGCTCCGAACTCATACAGGCTCCGACCAATCCCAAGTTAGTGCAGTGACGTTAGCTTGTACACGCAAGCAAGAAGCAGTGAGTTGCCGGCGTTTTGATGAGATCTAATATGACGCAACCTTGCAGGCCATGTATTGGGATACGGACGGAGCCGTACAGCCGGTTCAAGCTCTTAATGACGTATGCACTTTAGTTCCAGTCCATCTAATTCTTGGGAAGCAACATGATCTCATGTAAGTTTGACCTTCACGGCGCAATTTCAACCTCTTCACAACGTCCCAAAAGTGCAGCCGATGTTCAACAGGCTTTGATCGACCCCGCATCTGGCAGAAGCTTCGCAAGTATCAGATATATTGAAAATGTCGGGCATTTGGTGAGCAATCTTACAATAATTACAATATGATTTATTCAGAGACAGTATCAGATACCCCAAAGGGAACCTGACAAGCTGGGAAATGCGATCTACGAAACTCTGAATCTTGGGCAGCCAAAATCACGGTTATGATACAGGGAAAATACTATCGATTTATAGCCTTATGTACCATCTATATGTTTCGCAATATTGACTGCCGTGCCCATTCTCCGATGCCACTTTGATGTGCACCCACGAGTAGTCTCCACGTCAGAAGTCTGGTGGTTAATGCATTCCAACTGCGTGGTTTTGAGTCGAAACCCATCGAGACTTGCCACAGCATTTCAATCGATCTACCCCATACCAAGAATGATTCACATCGTTCCTCCACGTCGTATAATCTGCTGGCCGTAAAAGGGGGCAGCATCAACCCCGCGTCATGAAAATCTACTCGAGTACCGGACCGTACGTCAATCTTTGCTTCAATGGTCGCAAGACTCTCAAACGAATTATCTAGAAGTTTCGCAAGTTCATTCAGACGCCAGGGGAGATGGCGCAATATTCAGTTTAACGATCGTTGGTGAAACGATGCCTAGCAATGTTGGTGCATCCGCATCGGCTACGCCATGGATACATCAGCCTTCTCCCTTTACAACTGGGAGATGAACTCACAACATCGAGTCGAGTCTAACAAAGTAGAGAGACAACGACAAATAATCCTACGCCATTCACCATTGGAAGCTGCGTCCAATTTTTCCGCGTCGTTGAGAAAGACTATGTTTGCGAAGATCTTTGCCCATGCAATATCTTCTTTGTTGGACGTTGCGTGGATTTGCATCTGGATCCAGGTCAATAGCGACGACTTCAATATCAAAGATCTTGTAGCCTGTGCATTACATGTAATATTAGCGAGAACCTATTCAATATGGTCTTAGTGCACAGTTGTCTTGTAGATGGGCGTCGAACAAACTTCGAGTATACTCCTTTGCAATGAGTGATCTCCGTACGAACTTTGAAATAGACTCGCCAAAAGGTCCCATGTATGCCTTCCTCTTTAGAACTCGCCAATCGTCTGAGCTTACCATACCATCAGCCAACATTCTGATGATCCACCCGCGTTCCTTCTTCCAGTTATCAGAGCTGCTGTACAGCATTCCGTACAACATCGGAACATCTTTTATGTCCAATTCAGGACGTTGAAGGAGAAAGCGGGATGTCAGAGGATAGATAAAGTTGGAAGGGTAGAAAACGCCTCGCAATGCATGCAGGAGAATAAGTGTTGTATAGGTTGGCAATCGTTGAGGTGAATCGTCCGAAGGACGAGTGAATGTATCCTTCAGCAGACCAAGGATATACATAACATGTGGTTTCTCTATCATGTCTGCGGCCTGAAAAAAAAACTTGAATGTCCGTGTCAACGGAAAACTAGGTTACTTACTTGAAGCAATTTCCACAATGCTGACAGATGATGTAAAGAGATTTCTCGTAGACGACTATCTTTGCAAGAGAGCGAGCGAATGAGCAGGCCAACTATGTTCGTTCGAAACATCTCAACCCAGGCAAATGCTGACGAGGGAGGATTCTCGGAAAGCATCGCGCCAAACATGAGTATAATGAAGACGGGATCGCATAGCTGGGCGTCGTGCTTATCAACGGATTGTTTCGACTGATTTTCAAGTTTTCGCCATTTGGGAAAATGTAGACAGGTCCTCAGAATAGCGCCAGGGTCCAGGGTGTGAATAGCGTCGAGGAAATTCGACGATAGTGACGTGCTTGTTGACCACCTACTAAATAATGCAGCCACCGACATTTTTCGTTCATCTTCAAAGAGTTGGAAGATGGAAAACAGTTTCAAATCCGATGGCGACAGTGTACCGCCGTATATGCAGATCAATGGTTCTACGTGCGTTATCTGACATGTGTTCGACGGATGAAGGTGGAAAAGGGCAAATATCATGTCCACGATGGCATCCCTTGTTCCCCCATGGTCACCTATAGCGCACAATTTGCGAAACTGTGGATGCTGCAAGATACTCTGCAAGGTGTCGGTTCACAATGAGCGGCTAAGTGTGGACTCTGAGTGATAAGCTCTCCGAACGGAGATCATGATCGCACCTTCAAATGCGCGCAGGCACAATGCAGACGTTGTTAAACAGATGATTGGATGGGTCCTTTAGGCGAGCTTGCACTGCGACACTGAGGAGCGTCTCTAGATATTGTCCTTTGACAGCCTTGTGCAATTTTAGCCAAGGATGCTTCAATGCGTCATGTGAATTTTCTTTATGGAGAATTTGAGAATTTGAGACTCACAGAGAAGCTTGATGATGGTTTTGACTGTATCCGACAGACGGTCGTCGTCACTTAGCTGTCGCACTACCCACTGCATACCATGCTCCACCGATGCCGTTACAAGTCGCGTAGAAGCGGTAGGTGACATCTGGTGAGATTGAAGCGCTAACGAAAGGAGTTCCGGTGTAATAGGCCGAAGATCCAACAATTCTACCATTTCCAAAACGTGAGATATCAAGTCCGATACTTTTGATGAGATTAGTTCCATCATCAACGCTGCACAAGTACTAGCCATTGACCGATACTGAGGAGGGGCGTTCTCGCTCATGACTGTCTGGACGAGAGCTTTGAAAAGATCGATAAAAACATCACTATTGGAAGCATGAATCTCTTCACGATCCGCCTTTAGACGATCCAGAAATGCAGAAAGAACAGGAAGATACTCCTCGATGGGCCGTTTCTCACACTGTCCCGCCTTGATCCACATTGTAAACGTATCTTGGTGGATACTCCGCTCATAGGCGAGGACACATAAAATTTTGACCGTCGATTTCGTCCAGATCTCTTGACCAAGGAACATTCGGGCAACATGGTCACTAGGAAAAATTCGCTCTTTCATGAATCCACTGGCTTCCAAGTAATCGAATCATAGCAGAGAGGTCGCATATTTGGCCAACCTCGTCGATCGAGAACCAGGAGCCAGAGTAAAGTAGAAACGAATCTGTAACTGTAGCTGCTATCAGGATTTTCCAACGCTGCGCAATCTTGAAGCACTTCTAACAATGTAAACAGCAGCGGCATGCCGCTTCCTCAGGTGTATTCCGATATTGACGTCATGCGCTACGTTTTCCTCGAGAGCAGAAATGACAACGTCGAGAAGATCAACATGTGATTGCGATGGCACTTCTTGCACTGATTTTCCAAAGTCAGTCTAGTAAGCTGAGAAGCTCTGATACGGGGAAATGACCGATCCAAATAGCGACTAATGGCAGCTTGAGCAGTTTGTCAATCATAGTAAACTTGTGTAGGGGGGTACGATTCCACAAACCATCGTATTGCCATTATCTACACCGCATCTGACCACACTCAACCAGTAGGCAGATATTTCAGACGCGATCGTCTTGTTGCGTTCGTCAAGCGGGTGCAGGGTTATCCGCACGAGCCGTTTTAACGCTTGTTCATGTGTTACACATCGCATCCGATTCGCAGTAGGGAATAGCTCACCGTCTCTTGTCGAATCTCCAATATCTGGTGTAACACATAAACTCTTCAGATTCCCGTCACGTGCGAACATTGCTTCCTTCAACGTATCAACGTCGGCTGCCGGCAAAACAAGCGATACATCTTCTATAATCCTTATCAGAAGTAGAAGCAGTGCGCTGCGCAGATCATCTCGCGACGACGTTGGGTGTAATCCATGAAACACCAGACGTATCGCTCTCTTGACATGAAGCAATGTTGACGAATGCGTCAAAGCTCGAGAAATAATTCGACGTGGTTCTTCATCCAAGGGCACGGCATGTAGATATAAGGACTGAAACGAAAGGCTTTGAAAGGATCAGTACATCTGGTCAAAAGGTTCAAAAGAATTAGGAACCCTACGATCCAGGAAAATTCGTCAAATATTCCTCGACATCGATAGCTTCCCATACACTATGCTCAACCGGATTCCAAATTGTCAATGACGGCAGAAATGGCGGGTGGATAGAAATCCTTGACGACATCTACGACGCAGTTGACTTCGTCTGGGCCAATTGGTTCCTCCACTAATCTCAGCCAGTCGACAAGTTCATATGCTGCGTATGCTCGCGCAATCTGCGACGATGCTATAACTTGGATCAGGACGTTGGACGAACAAGACAAGCAGGTGTCTTACGAGCTGACATTTGGGCCACTTGGCGTAAAAAGTCCGCCACCTCTCCTGAAACAGACACCGAACGGTCCATGTGCTCTAAATCATCCCGCGCCAAGCACAATAAGGACGATCTTAGCGCCCTCGCTTCCCGTCTCACAGCAGCAGTTACGATAGGATAATTTGGGAATAGACGATCTTCAGAAAGAATCCCGTCCGTTCTCTCGGTCACCGCTCGGAGGAGAGAAAGATTTGACACCTTCATCGACAGGTTGACAATCAACTTGCGTATGAACGAAGCGAGCGCCAGCACGTCAGACGGTGAGAGAAGCCTATTGCCCATCTTCGCGTTCAGTTGCTCGATGACGGTCATGAGGAGAGGGCTTGGATAGAATGCAAAATCGCTGGTGGGCGTTACGGAGCTCGAATCGTTGACGAGCGCCTGCAACTCTTCTATGTACCGATAAGGTGTTTTCAAGCATCGCTGGATACACTCGTCCACAAAGGTGATGACAGACTCGGCTTCGTCTGTCAAGAGCACGCCGTCAGGGCGAGACGGAGCCGGATGATCTACACGTTATCGGGAGAGCAGATAACCACAACGATGGTTCGTCTACATCTTCCTGGAAAAGAATCGTTTGCGAGAGGAGGTGCTGCAAAAGGTCGGCTAAAGAATCACGCTCTGCGGAACCGTTTGCTCTTGCGAAGGATGTAAGAAGGACGTGGATGTAAGTAGTGGGACGATGGTCCTGCCCAAGATGTTGTAAAGCACACGCATGCGACCTTGTGGGCGAGTATTACTCACCTGGTAGTTTGCCGGTCCACGAGAATTGATCACTCTCCCTTAGTAGCCGGATAACGTGCAGACGACGTACTTGATCCAATTTTTTCACTGCTTCTATGGATTGTTCCTCATCCTCAGTCCTGAAGCGAGACTCAAAAAACCCTGCAACAGCTTCCCAACGTCAAACCGTGCTTCAGCCACTAAAGTGGGCAGACAGCGATGATACATCCACAACAGTCTCTGCGCACTTTCCGCCAACAGCGCGGTCTTCATTGCGTTTGGAACTGGTTTACTCGCGGTTTGAACGTTGGTGTTGGACGATGTCGCGGTATCATGAAACAGCCAAAATGTGGTGAGAAAATGCGACGATGACTTGGAACTCAGGCACGCGTCGACGCACTTCCTTTTCCAGATCCCTGATCCGCCTAAACCACTGTCCTTCATCCTCGTCTTCCTCGAGCGCCACAGCTACCTCGCGGAACGTATACAGAATCTGGTCGTATTTCATTAAACACTTGGTCAAAGCGAGGGCGCTGCAATGTTGAACGAGGCCGGACGTGGATTGGAGTCCTTTGGAAAAGTTGGATTTAGTGTTGACGGAAGGCAAGACGTTTCCAAGGATGATGTGGAGCGGTGGTGGAGTGGGAATGATATGAGCCTATGCGGGAGTCCTCGACGTGCTGAAAAGAGGATGTTGGGAGAGGAAGAGACACGATTGTTCCGAAAAACGCCATGTTTGCGAGCCAGGTAGACGAAAGACGGGGCTCTAGTGTCAAAGAGGCTGCAAACCAGTAACTTACGATGTTATGAGTACGAGATGCAGGACATGACATACGAATATCTCACCCTGCCACTAGTTCTGGACATGCCGCCATGATCCTGACAGCCAATTCTTGCTGTCGTGGATCTTCATTGATTTTCAACAATTTCAATATATTTGATAGTATCTTGTTGTGGATTTTACTCCGTTTTTGACTTGCCGAATCGAGATCGTCATGAATTATCTCTTCGTCGATATCCTGCTCACGAGCATACCAGCCACGATCTTTGAAACAGATTCCAACTCCGGGACGCGAGCATATAGCAAGCAGGAAATGGTGGGCTAGATCTGCAGGGACGTGCTCTGGATCGTCGTCTTCCGACTTTGCACGGTCGTAGAGTTTAAGAAGCTGTAGGAACGTTAGTCATTCTAGTAATGTGGATGAGGGTAGGATGCCGTACATTCCCAATGGTAGTCTCGCTGAATAACCCGATCTTCAACGTCCTTTTGACTTTCCGGTCAGACCATAGGGTCCAGCAAACTTCCAAAACTTTTCGGATGAGTGTATAGTGATCGTAAGGAAGGCCTTTGAAAATGGCTACAAACGCGTCGCGATGTTGCTCCAAAAACAGTCGCCTTAACATGGGGGGAGGAGTCTTGATGTATGAAGCTGAGGAGGAAGGTGATGTATAAGGTTCTGATGTCTACGCCGATATGGGTTGCTTTTCACTGGGGAATGGGGGCTGCACACCTGGTCTCGCGAACAGATCGGTCGTCTCTGACTTTCCCTTGCGACGCATATTAATAACTTGGGCAAAGACTGCGATATGTAAGACATAAGCGATGCGCGTAGTGCACGAGATACGCGCCTTCAACTCCCAAGGGAAAGAATCCAAAATAGTTTTCCTTTCTCGCGCACCCGCAAATGTTGACATGCTGTTGTACAACTTCAACGACACGAGTATCAGCTCGTTGCTCGAACCTCCAATGTAGGAATTCAGCCGGCGGATATAAGTCGGGGTCAACAATGTTTCCATGATATGGTGACCGATCGTATGGTACGTTACATGCGACGACGAGAGCGACAAGACAGCTGAAAGCAATGAAACGAGCAAGACGTTCAACGAGGTGTCTTTCTGTCCGTGTGTCAGTCTGTGAGTTCAATTGATTCGGCTCTGAAGATACACACGGAAGTCGCATTCTCCCAAACGTTAAACACGTCCTTCACACCGGGGCTACTACGGTCGCCTAGCCATTGCTGGATGAGTAGCAGCCGATTGTCTTGCGGCGATATTGACGGTTCATTATGTTTTATAGAAAGCTGATTTCTCAGAGTCGTCAGTCCTGAGCGTATGCAGCATTAACCGTTTTTTCAGGAATCCTAAGGACATATATTTCGTACCCTGGATTAAGACCTCTGGATTTTGTGTTCGTAAGGCCGTGCGTATTGTATCTGCATTCTGGAACTTTTGAGTGACGGGAAAATTCGTTGATAACAACTTTGCACGCTTTTTCAAGGTTTCTTGCTGGCCGTGGGTCGCGCCTGCCACTCTCTTCATAACAGATCTCGCAAACTTGAAAATGTTCCAAATTTAGGCGAGTGTGACATAACGTACAACGTCACGCTTCTTATTTTAGACAGAATCATCGAGTGGCACTCGAACACCCCGACGACGCCAATGCCCAGTTACACGACAACCCAGCGTCGTGCACCACTTGGCACAGGTTTGGGTCGGCGACGGAGGTGGGGCCGGGAAGAAGCGAAAGAAAGAAGGACCGGGGGGCACAGCCCGGAACATGTCAGAGGATGTGAGGAAGACGTCAAACGCGGTAGCCACTCAGGCTGCTGGGCTGGGAGGAAAACATGCATGGATGAATGCGGCAAATCTGAATACGCCTATCCCAAGCCACAAAGCGCGACTACGGCTACGTCGAGTGCGACAACGACTGGGCAATGCCGCTAAAACTGCGCCGCCACCGCAGGAGGAAGATTCGAGACTCGCCATCACCATGCCTAATGCCACATTCATCATTGGAAAGGAACGTGGTCATGGTGGTGCTAGAGGTGCGGCTCTGGTGGATGGGTATAATATGTTCATAGCACCACCCATTGTGTGGCTGCCATGATAATATCCTCGCCCTTAAATGTTTTCTTTTCCACATAACAATCAATCATATTCATCAAGTTGCCAAGGTTCTGCTCCTCAAGCAACCACTCCCCATTGTTGACACAAAGTATCTTCATGCCTTTGTGGTATTGCAAGTGTGGTAGAAGCTTCGAGAGAAGGAAAAAAAAAACCGCCCTCGTACCTGAGACACTCACACATGATATGGTTCCTTGTGAAAGGGAGGAGGACACGCAAAAACAGCAGCGGCGAATTGATTCGAGAAAAAATCTATCACGGTAGTTGGCAGACGGCATGTGGTTTTTTTTTTTTTTTTTTTCCGAATAGAATGTTGTATTAGATACCTAGGTAGCACAAGCTACTGATAACTACCGTACAGTCCAAGCCGTCAGATTAACTAAGGAACCATGCCCTAATCTACTAACAATCTTTCGAAGCGGTCTGCGCCGTCACATATAGGTAAAAAAAACACACCAGGGCCGACGAGGGCCTATTCGATTACCCCCGTCTAAAGTCCAAAACAGGCCGTTGCTTAAGCGGCAATGTAAGCGGATCCGGCGATAAGGCTCGCTCTTGAAGCCAGCTGAGGGTTTTCGAGGCAATACCCACAAATGCAGCTAATCGACTGGAGGTTTTCGACGGTCCCTCGCAAACGCCAATAGGAAGTTTTCTAAAGCAACCCTATTCATGCTAAAAAGCCGACATCGAGTGCTGGACTGGCGGGACTGGGTTACTGCATGTTCCCAGAGTGCTATGGTGTTCCCCACTGCCTTGATCCATTATCATGTTACAGAAAGAAGTGGCTCCATCAGAGAACCTGTACGAGATACCCAATCACAGATGAGATACAGGCCGCATATCCCAAATAGCGTATGTCCCACAATATGCTGTTGAAGAACACCTAAAAAACCTAGAAGGATGGTATAGTCGACAGATCAATGAAATCGATGAACACGTGTCCCAGCAAGGGACTGCAACAAAGGCTGCATGTCGATAGGCAAATGAATGGATGGCCTGAGGCAAAGGGCCAGATAGCAGGACAACCAGCCAGTGAGGAGGGAAAGGCTGGATTCGAAAACAAGAGGGCGGATGAAGAAGGGATGATGGTGGTCAGAGTTCAAGGAGCGCCTGGACAGCATGTGGTTGGTAGCCATGCAGACGAAATGTGAGGTGCTCGCCTCTTCTGTCAAATTCATAAGATAAAGAATCGTCAACCTTCTAAACCATTAGGCAGTTCTTCACCCTTTCTTTCTTCCCCCAACTTCCCATTGCTCGCTCCCATGGAGCAGGTTGTGGATTCACTGAAGACCACTGTCTGTGAATAGATGGACCTGTGTGGTATTCGCTGTCATGAGAATCCAAAGACTGGGAGCCCTCAGCAACGTGATCTACCCAAAACCGCCAAATCGGATCATCTTTAATACAAGTGCTTGCCCATTCACTGGTGACTGCCCTTCTCGAGCGGTCTTTCTGATTTTGACGCGGATAAGGTAGGCTTGCTCCCATTGATGTTGCCTTGTTAAACATAGTCTCTCAAGGCACATCTTGACTCCGCCCATCATCATCCTCTTGTCAATTCCTTCATCCACCCTCCATCCCTGTGGATTGACAGCTTTCATCACTCCTGCTTCATCACTGGGAGTTGTATGTTCTTCTGGCCATCGCCTTCTGGCCTTTCTGCTCCTTTTTTTTACAACAGGTGTTTTGCTCTTAAATGGGCTCTCTTGCATGGACCTTGTGCATGGACCTTGCGCATGGACCTGACACTTCAGACACGCAACCGTGTCTTCCTCTGTTGTTATACCCTGTCAGTATCTTTCTCTGGTTTTATACCAAACTACTTGTGGAGTGTGGCGTGAGGAGTGGGGGCCTGCCCCTCTTTGCTTTCTACCGAGTGGCTATCCAAAGCAAGTAGCAGGCCCTTTTTGTCATCTGTCACAGGAACCCAATCCTCTGAACTTCATTACAGCTCGATTCAGGATCAAGTTTTCAGTTTGACTGTCACAACCGGGGTATGCAGTAACCCGGGACTGTTTACAGTGCTTGTGGTCGATCCCCTTAGTTGGGTTTTTTTTTAGGTTTTGATTTTGGTTTAAGGATGCTTAGCCGGCAATGAGCACCAGTTTCGATCTAGCTGTGTTTGTGGGTATCACTAGTGTTACCAATGGCTCAGCTCTAAGCCGCAAGCTGGCTGAGCTGAGCTGAACCTGAGCCAAGCCGAAGCCAGCCATTTGGCTTCGGCTAAGCACAGCTTAGTTCTAATTTTAGAGCGGCTGGGAGCTAGTGCGGGGTGGCTAAGCCGCCTTATCCCTGCGCTCCCACGTCGAGTCTCTACCTCCTCTCCTGTCCTCCTCCACCACCAGCTCAGTCCTCTCACCCTGTCTGCTCCCACCACTAGCTCAGTCCCCAGGCTCTCTGCTCGCCACCATCAACAGCATCCTCAACCACCATCCTTACCCTTGCTTGCACCCCAAGTTGCCCTTGCCCTGCCCCTGCCTCCACCCATGCTCCATGTGAGCACTGATGAAATCTCAGATGTGTGTAGGGCAAATGACTATGTTGTAAATACCTGACGAAATCTATGATACAGTAAGTACACTGTGTCACGGTATAGGAAATATCTCACCTCAGATGTGCATAGGGCAAACGACTGAGGTACATGCTACATTGATGGCATATTTATATGTACATAGTGCTACAGGATATACAAAATAGGTGGGCATGGGCCCAGTGATGGACAACGGCTCGACGACAAGGAAACATAGTGAGTATGGTATAAAAATGTAGTGACTGTTAAGGTCGATAGCCAGAGCTCTAAGGTTCAACCCTAGGCTAGGAGCGATGTAGCTGAGGAGGAAGTACAGAGCTAAGACTAGTACTCGACTAAGGTCAAGATGGGTAGCTACAGTGATAACTAGCTACTTATATACCTAAGGACCCAGGTAAGTGAAACAAGTATCAAGGGGTTCAAGGATGAGACAAGGGGTGAAACCAGGGGTGAAACCAGGGGTGAAACAAGGGGTGAAACAAGGGGTGAAACAAGGAGTGAAACAAGGGGTGAAACAAGGGGTGAAACAGGGGTAAAAAGTTAGGGTCTAGTTTGTAACAGTGACGTATCTGAAACACCTACAGGTACAATAGAACAACACGGACATGATGATGCGTGTGATGGCAGACCCTGGTGAGCAGTCCAGTGACAAGGGAGCGGCTGCGCTAGTGTTGGGTGACTCGGATTCCCCATGCACTTGCTCCAAAACTCTGGCTGCTTAAATGTAATGACATATCTGAAACACCTACAGGTACAATAGAACAACACGCACATGATGATGCGTGTGATGGCAGACCCTGGTGAGCAGTCCAGTGACAAGGGAGTGGTGGCGCTAGTGTTGGGTGACTCGGATTCCCCACATGCTTGCTCCAAAACTCCAGCTGCTTGCACCTGGCCACTCACACTCCGGCTGCTTGTGCTCTGGCTGCTCGCACTCTGGCTGCTTGTGCTCTGGCTGCTTGTGCTCTGGCTGCTTGTGCTCTGGCTGCTTGCCCTCTGGCTGCTCCTGCTCTGGCTGCTCCTGCTCTGGCTGCTCCCACTCTGGCTGCTCCCGCTCTGGCTGCTCACGCTCTGGCTGCTCTGGCTGCTTGCCACCACCACCACCATCCTCAGCTTGGTCGTGCTGCCCATCTGCTTCTGCCACCCGTTGCCTTATTTGTTCATCTCAGGCAAAGTGCCATTACCATATTTAGCTGTCTCAGACAATGTAGCACCATTTAATTTAGATGCATGTACCATAACAGCTTAAGAGTAGGGCTGGTGTATGGCTCTGTTCCTGTCCTTTTCCTTACTTACTGTCACTATGCCTCCTCGTTGGGCTCCAAGAAAGGCTGGAAAATCAGTGGCAAAAGATACTACTGGTATTGGTTCAATCTATACAGCTCTGTACTCTGTAATCAATGTCACATTGTGATATATCTAGAGCAATTTGATGCCCATGCATCCTCTGCACCCTCTGCAGTGCAAAACACACCTACTACTCCAGGTGAATATTGTTACTGTTCTTTGTTTTGCATATTTCTGATATGGTGCACAAAGATAAGCTGCCTGCTTCTCAGCAGGCTCCTTTTGTTGAATTCAATGGTAAGCAGTATCTCAAGCTGGGGATCACAATACTACTTACCACCAATTACTGATAAATTTGACTTTCAAATCCAATTAATTGCAACAGAAGAAGTTGAGGTATTTGATGGTAGGGAACAGGGCAATGATGGAGATGGAATAGTCCACAGTAAGTGCCACTGGACAGTTTACAGAGCAACTAAAAGTCAAGTTAAAAGGGAGAATTCCTAAACCATCAAAGCATGCTCTTGGAGTAAGTGTTTGGTGCAAAACTTAAATTGATTCTATCAAACTGAAATTTTCAGGTTGACCCCTTGGAACCAATGACTCCCATTCCTGCCAGGAAGAGAAAGGCTATTCCAACAACACCTGCTCAGGTGTTGTTTACACCATGTAGACCAGATGAACCAGATGGATCTGAATCTGGTGATGAGGATATTTCACCATCTAAGCTAGCCTCTCAGGTAGAGGAGCTTTCCATGGATCCCTCTGCAGAGCCAGGCAAGAGAAGGGCATCAAGAGTAGCAAGAGATGTCTGGGAATTTTTTGAGAAGACTGGAAGTGGAACAGGTGCAATGAGCACTTGCAAGTTATGCATGTGAATATTATCATAATTTAAACTTGTTCTCACAATTAACTTTGTTTCTCAGTACTGCTTGTGCAGCTGATCAAGATCATCCAGTTGCCAAATTTTCTGGTTCAACTAGTGTTTACAACCTCAGGAATCATTTAGTCAGGGTGCACTTGGAAGAGTGGAGCAAGCTATGTGATGATAAGAATATCCCCATCACTAATCCTGCAGCATTGCAGGAAATTAGGAAGTTTAAGGGACAAGATGATGATGATAAGGAGGGTAGTCAGCTTCCTCCATATTCTAAGGAGGCATTTTCCAATGCCTTGGTTGAATTTGTTGTTGCTGATGATGTGGTAAGTAATAATGTTTATAATGCCTTGCAGCCTTTCTGATTGTGAAAGGCCATGAACATTGTGGAATCTCCAAGGCTCAAGAAGATATTTTTGCTCCTTAGGAAGGAGCTGAGGGAGTCTGATATCCCTGGAAGAAGTACTATTTGAAACCATATCATGAACAACTTTTCAGATCACCTTAAAACTCTAGAAGATGATATGAGGGCAAGTTTGGAATTGTTAACACCTTAATTTGGCTAACTATTTAGAAGAGATCAGTGGGAAAAGTCTCCTTCACCACTGATACATGGTCAGATCCAAACTTGACCTCCTTTATGGCCATAACTGCACATTGGGTTGAGGGTATTGAAGTTAAGACAATGGCAGGGACCCAGAGGAAGTTGGAATTGAGGGCTGACCTTATTGGTTTCCGCAGAATCCCAGGTAGACACACTGGCAAGCTCCTTGCCCAGTGTTTTCTCTTTATCCTTGACAGATTGAAGATAACCCAAAAGGTATGGGCTTCAAGTTCAAATTGTACTTCTTGCTCATTCATATGTTGATAGATTGGTTGGGTAACTTGTGATAATGCAAGCAATAATAATACTATGATGACTTCACTCCAGTATACACTTCACAGGAGGGGGATTAAATTTGATGCTATTAAAAACAGGATTAGGTATGATTTTTCACTGTGCTGATGCTCTTATTTAAATTTTTCTAGATGTTTCCCTCACATTGTCAACTTGGCCTGCAAGTCAGCTTTGGGTGCCATAACTGACATGAAATATATTGAGGGAGAGGCAGAATATGTACCAGGGTTTGGTTCAAGGGACTGTATTGCAACAGTCCGCTCACTCATCAATGCAGTAATTCATCCCTATTGAATTTACACCTATTACTGATTGGACCATTCAGATTCATAACAGCAATGTGAAAAAGCAGACATTTTCACAATATGTGCTGGAATCCTTCAAACAGGACTATCAGCTTATTCAAGATGTCTCAACAAGATGGTCTTCAACCCTCCTGATGATTGAGAGGGTCTTGAAATTGAAAGAGGTAGGTCTGAGAATAATATAACTAAGCTTTCATTAAGATTGCATAGGCAGTTATTGAAATAACATACAGTGGGCAACAAAACTGTAGCAATGTTTGACAATCCAGGAAAGATTGGTGTCTAGGATGACTTGTAAAATAGAAACAAATAAAATAAAATATGGATAAGAAAGCCCTACTTCTTAGCTTGAATTTGACATCTCATTGTACCTATTTGGTTATGTTTATGCTGAGATATAATTCCTTTCTAAGCACATGTCATTGCTACAGTTTTGTTGCTGATCTTTTTGTACTAAATATTAGTACATTTTAGTACTTTGTATACCCCCCTTTTGCTTCTATCACTGCCTTTACCCTCCTAGGCATGCTTTCAATCAAGTCCTGACACACCCTTGGTTCAATCTTGTTGCCACTCTGCCTCCACCCTCTCCCACAATTCTATGATTCCAGATGGGGGTGTTTCATAGCCTGCCAGTTTCCTCTTGATGTGTGTCCAGAGTTGTTCAATTGGATTGAGGTCTGGAGACTGTGCTGGCCACAATAGAACATCAATTCCATTGTCCTGGAGCCATTTTTTTGCCTTTATGCAGGTGTGCTTGGGGTCATTGTCCTGCTGGAAGATGACATCTTCTGCATTCTTGTGGTAATAGTCAAGGCTTGCTTGAAGATCCTCCTCCAATATGGACACATAAAGGTCCCCATCCATCCTTCCATCAATTTTGCAAGCATAGCCAGGCCCATCCCACATCATACACCCCCATACCATAACAGATCCTCCACCAAACTTCACTGTGCCACTCACTAGCCTGTCACTGAGACCCTCCCCTGCCTTCTTCCATGCCCATTTCCTTCCATCTGACCCTAGCCTGTTGATCTTTGTCTCATCTGACCACACCACCCTCTTCCAGTCCTCCACAGTGTAATCTCTGTGTGCCAATGCAAAGTCCAACCTTGCCCTCATATGCCTGGCAGTGAGAAGTGGCTTCTTTTTCTTCACCACTGCCTTCATCCCAGCTTTCTTCAAGTATCTCCTGGTTGTCTGTGCTGAGAGGGGCTGGTTAATGACATCCTGGAGGGCCCTGGTGACATCCACAGCTGTGTCAGCCTTTCCAGAGCTGATGAGTCGAATGGCATGATTGACATTTCTGTCAGTAAGCTTGGTAGGGCGGCCCCCAGATGGCCTGGGCAGGTAGGGGAGGTGTTTTCTATGATATCTGGAGATGGTAGTGTGGTGTATACCAGTGCTGGAGGCCACCTCATGAGCAGAATGACCTGCATTGAGGAGGGAGAGGATGTGGGATTGTTGAGCAGCAGAGAGTGCCTTCATGGTTGGTTCCAAGAGTTGTTATGGTCTATTTGGCACATGTTCAACTTGTTAAACAATGTCACATGACTTCCAGCTGGACACATCATCCTCAGATAGCAGTTCTGTGTTCCCTCCTCTTCAGCAACAAAACTGTAGCAATGACATGTGCTTAGAAAGGAATTTATATCTCAGCATAAACATAACCAAATATGTACAATGAGATGCCAAATTCAAGCTAAGAAGCAGGGCTTTCTTACCCATATTTTATCTTATTTGTTTCTATTTTAGAAGTCATCCTAGACACCAATCTTTCTTGCATTGCCAAACATTGCTACAGTTTTGTTGCCCACTGTATGACAATGACTTTCCTGACTTAGAGAAGTTCCAAATGAATGAATATGAGTGGGAATTACTGGAGGACTACCAGAAAAATCTTGAGGTATCAGTTTGTGTGTTCAGAAGAATATGTGGCTAATGCAGAATAAAGATCCCTCATGCCTTCCAAGATATACTTGGGACTGTAAAGACTCCTACTCTTCCATACACTATCACATCTTTTTCAGCATTGATTGAGAGATGGACAGAACTGGCAGAAGAGAACTACTCTTGGAAGAATATCATCATCCCAGGCTTGGACAAGTTGGAGAAGTATGAAGGAGAGCTGACAAAAACACCAGCTTATGTCCTTGCAATGGGTAATCTGCACATTTTGTGTTTTATCATTGAATTGACATAAGTCCTAGTCATTGATCCTGCAAACAAACTGGATTATTTTTTAGCATTATCAGAGAATGAGTACAGGTCAGCCAAGGAATTATTTTTGGAAGCAGTAAGCTGGTCATTTTATCCCATTTTAAACTCCATCTCATTTCATGACAGTTAAAGGAATACAAAAGTTCAGGGACCCCACAGACTGAGCCTCAGCCCAAGCCTGCAGCTAAACAATCCAAGCCAACTGCAGCTCAAATATTGCATAGAAAGAAACAGCACTCCACACCTAAGGAAGTGAGTTTGGAAATGGAAGTGGAGCAATACCTAAGTGCTTTTGGTGGTGAGACCAAAGATATCTTGCAATTTTGGCAGGTGCCTAAACTCTACACCTGTGTTATATTATCTGACTTGCATATAGACTCATCAAGGACAATATCCACATATCTTCCAGCTTGCCATGGATATCATACCTATCCAGGCTACAAGTGTGCCATGTGAGAGAGCTTTCTCATCTGGGAAAGAAACCATGGCACCTAGGAGAAGTAGGATTTCCAATTGTCTGATGGAGGCACTTCAAGTCCTTAAGTTCTCAATTTGCAAAGGCCCTGCCCTGAGCTTCACAGAAGGAATGGCTTGGGATGATGAGCTAAGGGAATTTGAGTACATGGGTAGGGTGGCACCATCTGAAGATGCTGAGACATATGGCAGGAATCTACATGTGGAAGAGCTGGATGAAGATGGGCTTGATAGGCTCATTGAGGAAGATTGTCAAGACGTAGCCTTAACACAACCGAAGGTTGGAGAAGAGATAGTTGTATAGAGCACCTAGTTGTTGTGTAGGCAACACAGACAATCGTAAGGCTAAGGACTATGGCTCAAGAGGCCCTACTTATATACCTCTAGCCTCATGTCTCTTCCCATATACGGCTGCTTACCTAAAAGGAAAAGAAAAGAAAAAGAAATTAAAAAAGAAACTAAACTCCTGCGTTCTTAACATAACCCTTTCTTCAGGGATTCAGTTCCACGGAATCCTCGTTTATCCTTTTCGGCTATCTTTCGGTCTCCTTTCCACTTTTTCCAATTTCGTTCCAATTTCTCTAAGTATTCTTTTTCGAATTTTCCATCTTCCCATCCAAATAGGGTCCTGGGTATTTGTGGCTGTGTATAATTTTGATACCGTGTGAATGATAAGTCGCTCATTCTTATTCTTTGAGGAGCACTCGGATGGAGGCGGTGGAATTCGTCGATACTCCTGTTGGCATTGTGACAATTCGTCGCCGGTTCCCATGTGGAATCTTCTACCGGGTAATTCTTCCATTTTACTAAGTATTCCAACCATCCTTTTCCTCGTTTGTTGATGTGACTATCTAGTATTTTTTCCACTTCATAATCGCCGGTCTCGTCCTCCTTCTCTTGTTTGTTTTTGCGATCGGATTCGCGGCGTTTCTGTTGTGGAAAAGTGGGTTCCTTATATGGTTTTAAGAGTGTCTCATTAAAGACATTATACACCTTCCAGCTCGCAGGAATTAGGAGTCGATATGACAATGTTCCTACTTTTTCAATGACTTTGTAGGGTCCAACAAATTGTTCTCCTAGTTTCTTTGTTGGTCGAACAGATGGGATGTTGTCGGCATTGAGGTATACTAGATCCCCTTTTTTATATTCAATAGACTCGCGTTTTTTCTTATCATATTGAGCCTTCATGGAATCTTGCGCTTTTTTAAGCGATTTTTGTGCCTTTTCCCATACCTCCTTCTGTTCTTCCATAAACTGTCCTACAGCTTCTACCCTTGGTTTCGATGGTGAGTCCACTGTTCCTTTGTTTGGATTATATCCGTAATTCATCATGAAAGGTGAATATCCTGTTGCCGAGTGTTGTCTGTCGTTATAGCAGAATTGCGTTACTGCTAGCCAGTCACTCCAGTTATCCTGTTTTTCATTTACAAACGTGGATAGTAGTATTTCGACCTCCTGATTTGCTCTTTCGGATTGTCCATCGGTTTGAGGATGGAATGCAGTGGAGGGATTTCCTTTAATCCCCATTAGTTCAAAGAATTCCTTCATAAATTTTGAAACGAATTGTGGCCCTCTATCGCTTATTACTTTTTTTGGGATTCCGTGTTCCCTGAACACATGGTCTCTGAATAATATGGCTACTCCTTTTGACGTGAGAGTGGTGTTTGTGGGAATAAAGTACGCCTTTTTGGTGAATTTGTCAATAACCGTTAAGATCGCATTGTATCCTTTTGATTCCGGTAAGGGACCAATGATGTCTAATGCGATGTCCTCCCATGGTTGTTTCGGTATTGCATGAGGAATTAAAGGTGCTGCTCTTTTTTGTCTATCTGGTTTTACTGTTTGACAAGTTCGGCATCCTTTAATGTATTTTTCTATATCCTCTCTCATGTTCGGCCACCAATAGTCTCTGGTAATGAGTTCTAGGGTCTTTGCTATTCCTGGATGTCCCCATCTATGATGTAATGATATTGCTTCTTCTCTTAATTTCATTACTGCTGGGACATATATTCTTCCCTTCCAGGTTACTTGATTCGTTCCTTTATCGAATTCAAACCCTTCTTCATTACTTTCGATCCCTTTTCGTACTTGTGTGTCCCATTGTCTTCGGTTAGTCTTTTTTATTCCGTTGACCAGTGTGACCCATTCTCCTGTCCAATCGTCTAATCGTACAAATAGTTCTTCTTTAAGTAAAAGTACATCTTCATTGTCTCTTTCCCCTTTTTCATAGTCGGCTCTTCGTGATAATAAATCCGCCTTTGAATTGGATTTCCCAGATCAGTGCTTTATGATGAAATTATACTCTTGTAGGTCTATTACCCATCGAGCTTGTCTCCGATTCAGGTTCTGTGGTTTCCTGAAGTATGTGAGATTTTGATGGTCTGTTAAAATCTCTATTATCTCTTTCGCTCCTTTTAGGTATTGTGACCATTCGTATAAAGAATGCATTATTGCCAGCATTTCTTTATCGTAAATTTCATAGTTCCGTTCCGCCGCATTTAGGGCTTTTGAAATAAATGCTACAGGTCTCCAAATTCCCTCTTGTTGTTGAGAAAGAATTGAGCCTATGGCGAAGTCTGATGCATCTGTTTCAATTCGGAATTGTCCATCTTCATTTGGTATTGCCAAAACCGCTTCTTCTGCTATCCTTTCTTTTAATTTATTCATTGCTTCGCTCTGCGGTTTTCCCCATTCCCATTCTTTCTTTCCCGTTAACTCTGTTAACGGTTTTGCTTCTTTGGCAAACCCCCTTACAAATCGTCGATAGAAGTTTACAAATCCTAGGAATTGCTGTACTTCTCGTTTACACTTTGGCTCTGGCCATTCTTTAATTGCTTTAACTTTGGCTGGATCCATTTTTACTGAGTCTTTGGTGATGATTACTCCTAAAAACTCTATTTCTTCTTTATCGAAGTAGCATTTTTCCGGTTTTAATGACAGTTTGTTTTGTTCTAGTTTTGCCAATATTCGATTTACATGCTCAACATGTTGTTTCTTGTTTTCTGAGAACACTAGGATGTCATCCATATAGATTACTACCCATCCTTCAGCGAGTTCCTCCTGGAACAAGTCATTCATCATGGTTTGAAAAGTGGCAGGTGAATTTGTTAGTCCAAAGAACATGACTAATGGTTCAAACAGCCCTCTGTTTGTTCGGAATGCTGCTTTCCATTCATCGCCTTCTTTAATGCGAATGTTGTTATATCCCCATCTTATATCCATTTTTGAGAATATATTTGCGTGGCTGAGTTTATCTATTAACTCTGAGATTAAGGGTAAAGGATATCGATTTTTTATTGTCATTTCGTTAAGTTTTCGATAATCCTGTACTGGGCGTAGTGATCCATCTTTTTTCTTTACAAAGAAGAATGGTGAAGCCATTGGTGATTTACTTGGCTTTATTCTTCCTGTATCTAAATTTTCTTTTAAGAAATCTTCTAACGCCTGTTGCTCATCTCTGTTTAATGGATAGATTTTGCAATCTAATGGTTTTGATCCTGGAACTAATTCGATGGCATGATCCCAAGGTCGTTTTGGTGGTAATTCATCAAATGTTGTTTTCTCAAAGACTTTTTGATATCCCAAGTAATGTTCTGGAACTATGTCTTCGACTTTTCTCTTTTTAACATTTGTGGACGCTATTTCCGTGGCTTTTGATTGATATGCCCTTGTCTTTAATTCTTCCGGTCCTATGTAGACTGCTAGCAGTCTTTCTCCCTGTTCCCACTGGACCCTGTCCATTTCATCTTCCGGTTCTAGGCTTTCAGAGCTTTTCCAACAAGTGCCCGGACATCGAGAAAATCGTATTTTTTGATTTCTCCAGTCTATCTCAGGATTGTGGTATTTCAACCAATCGTGTCCTAGGAACATATCTGTTTTTCCCAGGGCTGAAATTCCAAATTCTAGAGACTCGAAATGATCGCCTATTTGTATTTTTAGTTCAATCATTTCTTCTAATTGTCCTGCTATATTGTTGGTTCCATCTGCATTGAATACAGGTATTGGTCTTGGTAACTTTCTGGTATTCAATCAATGTCGTTCCACCCATTCCTTGTTTACACATGAACCCGTACATCCTGAATCTATCAGGGCTTTGATTTTAAATTGTTCAACTGAATCTACAGTTGCTGTTATTACATCCACATCCATCTGATGTTTTCCTGTAGTTCGCACAAATCTCGGCTTGTGTTTCAGATGGTTTAGATACCATAGTGCATTTGTTTCTGTCATCTTATTTAAGTCCTTGACTAGCTGTTCACTTATTTCTTCTATTCGATCTTTCCTTACCCAAGATCGAAGATCTCTTATAGCTATTTCCATAGGTTGTTCCCAAATTCGTCTTATTACCCATGGAGTGGACCACGTTTTAAACTTCGGCTTTGTTGCACTTATAGGGGCATTCCTCAAACAGTTTTGCATAGAACGAAATTCATATAATAGTTCTGGTATATTTATACATGAATCATCGTACTGTACAGTGTCCATGACTCGTGAGGGGGAATGCTTCCTCATGAGTCGTTCTGAAAACCCAACGCTCCTGCCATCTCCTTTTTCTCTTCATCTGTCATTTCTTCTGCAAACTCTTTTACAGTCGACCAAGTCCTGACGACTTGTTTCCCCTTGTCCTTTTTTGGTGCTCGGCAATCTCGTGCCATGTGGCCCTTCCTGCCACAATTGTAACACTCCACTACTCGTCTTTGTCTATCGACATCCATGGCATTTGGATCTTTCTTCGGGGCTCTACATACATTTGCCGTATGTCCCGGTTTTCCACAATTAAAGCATGTAATAGGAGTGCGTCCTCCTGTTGATGTGGAAGCCGTAGCATTTGTATTTTGAACCGGGCGACTTTGTTGTGGTCGGTTTGTAGTTGTTGGGCGACTCTGGGGGTAAATCTGTTGTGCATCCCTCCAGCTCCTTTCTACTTGTATTGCCCTGTCAAACCAACACTGTAAGTCGCCATCCTGCGATCCGTCTGCCATTCTTTGTCCATTAAGTACTTGTAGTTCAACAAGTCTTCTCCCGAGTGGTGGGTGTAGTCCCGCACGAAATTGTGTAACCAGCGCCATCTCGTTGTACTGGGTGAGGGAGGCTACGCTTCGGAAATTGACTACGTAGTCTTCTGCTTTCAGACTTCCTTGCTTCATTGATTGAATTGTTCGACATGCTTGATCCCGTGTTTCGGTGGTCAAGAAATATTCTTTCATCTTTTCCATCATGTCGTTGAAGTTTATGAAGGGGAATTTGTGAGTGATGGGTACAACCATCCATCCCTGTCCGTCCGCAGTTCTTATTCCTTCATTCCATTGTTGACGAGTGTATGCTGGTACTGGGGTTCCATCTGCTCCTATCATTTCCTCCCTCCTCTGAACTTCTATTCCTGCCGCTTCTATTTCTGCTGTCTTTGCCGCTGCCCAGTTCCCTGCTCGGTTTCCCTGGCCTTTTCGAACTCTTTGTAGCACCATTTGGATCATGACGTTGTTGTTTGAGACCCCAACTATGGCGAAATATGAGGCCATTTGCCTCAACCAAGCTGCTATTTCTTTTGGGTCTCCTTCATAGTAGTCTGGCATGTCCATTCGGATTGTGGGATGTGGTTCTCGTGGGGGGTGTATTGCTGCATCAATGGCTTGTATTGCCTGAGCTAAGTTAGTTCCCTGGGCAATTCTTTCATTTGTTTGCGCTGGTGTAATTGCTGCCCAAGTTGCTAAATACTCATGTGCGAACACCGTTATTCCCACTGTAATGAGACCAATACATCCTTGTACTACTGCCTGCGTTATTTCGAACCCTACTGAGAAATGTCTTGTTACGGAATCATCTCCTCCGTAATATTCCAGGATGTCCGCCGCTTTTGGTAATGAATTGTCCTCGTCTTTCTTGTGTGAGACGTGGTAGCGGCACGTTTTAGAATTCATTTTTACTTTGAATCCTAAGATAGTGTTTCTCATGTCGGGTTCATACTGGGCAATAGTATGCCAAGAGGGGTTTTCCGGCCAAGCGTAACAGTTCCAGTACTGTCGTTTGAAAAGCAATAGGTAGCACCAGCCGTTGTCGCTTGGGGTATGGTTGCCGTGTCCGGGAGGAGGTAAGGAAACTTTCCTATATTCTTGAACTAGTCTGTTCCATCGTGGAATGTTGATTGTTTGAACTAGTTCAATTCCATTGATATCCTCGACCCAGTCTTCAGCTCGTGTGCCCATCCCATGAAACCAGTATTGTTGTGGCTGTTCTGACTTGACGACTCCTTTTCGTTTTGTGCCCACCTTTGCGACTTGAGCATAAGTTCTTGGAATAAGAACTATGTCGCTTCCTACTCTTAGGTGTTCCTCTTGGTGGAGTCTTAAGTCCGCTATAAAATTCCTAATCCCCGCTGCTGACCAAAGTTTTGCAAACTTTTGTCCTTGTGCGTGTTGAATGGTCACGTCTTTAATGTGGATTTGTTCGTCTATGAACATCTCCATCGTGTACATCCCATCTTTCCTTAACGCTTCCGGGAACATGTTGCATACTCGTCGTAATTGATCAGCAGTAGGATTTTTTGGAAGTTCTTTCCACATCCAAGACCTGTGTTCCCTTTTGACCATGGCTAGCCAACAGTAACCATGATCATGCTCTGTAGGGACTGGTATCTCCTTTTTAACAGGTTCCTGAATAATTATTCCTACAGCCGGTTTCGAACTTTCAACTGGTTTCCACGCAGTGACCTTAGGCGTGGACTTTGTGACAACAGGCGCCTTGACTTCCTCTTTTGGAAGTGGCGGCATGAAAGAAGCAAGGGAGGGTTGCGCCCTTGGCCAGTATGTCAACTGGACTTTGGTTTCCTCGTCGACTTCTTGTAAGTCGAACTCTTCAATGTCGTCCTCACAATCGGACTCATAGGCATAAGCGGAAACCCCTATGCATTCATCTTCATCGTTGTTACAATTACAAAATTTTTCCACCCAGTTGCAGTCGACGCAAAACCGGGTTGGAACTCCTAGACATCCTGTCTTTTTTACTACTATTTGTCCATTGCACTGGGTACAGTGCCTACTAGAGACCGTAGCAGAGCGAGGCCCTTTCTTGTCGCGGCCAATCCTTCCTCCCAACCGAATATGTTCCCAGAGTTCTGGGTCCGAGTTTCGAAGCTGTTCGAGGTGCTTCCATGTGTACACCTCTTCCCCGCGGCGAATAGCGGCGTTCTCGACAACGTGGAACATGTCGTTCCTGACATTATCTTGAAGCGCGAAGCGGTACTTTTCATTCCTCAACTCCGGTTCCCAGTCCAGAACCTCTTTCACAGTGGGCCATGCAGGCCAGACGTATTCGTTATAGTACTCTTCCTTAAAGAGTACCATGTAGCAATAGCCGTTCTTTCGGTACGGCTTGTTTCCCATGACCGGCATCCCAATTGGACCCGGTAATTTGGCGCGCCCTGTCGCCGACTTCCTCCACGTCCGCACCTGGTTGCGGCTTTCCCCAACGTCTTTCAGGAACAGGTCAAGGCTCATGTTGAGCCTGAGATCCAGCATCTCCCAGATCCCTTGCGTTGGATCGTTGGGAGTGGGAGCACGAGCCTTCCTCTTTGGCTTAGTGGTGAGGTAAGGATCGTACCGAACTGCCGACCTTCTTTCCGTTTGAACCTGTTCCCGATGGAATCGGGCATATGCGGTGGCCCTGATGTTGCCATTCTCCGCGTGTTTAATTCGATTCCGCTCCTCCGCGGACAAGATGAGACCCCGGTGTCTCAACAAAGGTAATTCCGAGCCGCCGCCGAACTGCTGGAGCAACACGAGGTTGCTCTGTGCTCCGAGGAGCGCCTCTCGTACCGGTGTGCCGGTACCGAATGTCTGGAGGCACTTGAGCAGTGCCTCGAACGCCGCGTCCTCTTCGCGCATCTCGCGCTCGACTTGGCGTTGTCTGCGGATCTTCTCCGCCTTCTCGTGCTGTAAGGCCTTCCAGGCCTCCTCCTGCTCCCTGATGGAAGCTTGTTCCACTTTCCACGCCTCAATGCGTGCCCGCTGCTCTTGTTGCCGCCGCTCCTTGATCAGGCGCCAATATGTCTTGACGTGTGCGTCGTGTTGCACACGCCTGATGGGCGCGGTGATGATGGTGGTGGTGGCCTTTTTAATTTCCGCGGCCACGGCGACAGCTTTCTTTGTGATGGCATGTCCGCGTGCCCATCCGATCTCGAATGTGGAGGCGATCTCCTCCAGAGTCATCCCCGCATGGGGCAATACGTATTTGAAAGTCAGATCCATCGGGACCTGGCTTTATGGAACCTAAAAAAGAACTTTCAATCTATTTCCGGCCCTCCACGGACAATAGATCCCTTCGTGCGGCTGTTCCGCGAAATCCAATGACGTTCCTCAGTTGAGGAAGATACTGACGCTGCCTGAGAGAGAAAACGAGTTGACCTAGAACGAGTGCCCGGCAATTCACTCGGGTGTCCTTGTGCCTAGTTACCTGTGCGCAGCTTAATTCGCACAGCTAGTACAGAGGGTATCCCAAGATTTAATCTCCGCCTTGATACACTCGGTCTAGATTGTCTTCACCCGTTCCGTGGGTTCTTCCAATTCTCAAGGTGTCACCTGCCCGGGTGTGCCTGCCTGCAACGACCACCGGCGCGTAATGACTCTTGTCCAAGAGAATTGTGTCGTCTAGCCCGCTTGAGGGAGACCTCTTGTTCAGAGGGGCTATTAAGAGAGTTCGACGTGCGGATGCAACGCCGAAGACAACGAGTCTTGATGAGAGAAAGCTATACCAACACCCTTGACAAGGATGATGGTAGTGAGAAATAAAGAGGTGTCTAACCCTAAAGTAGGGCTTCGACGAGAATGAGGCGATACGTTAACACGTGTAACGACGAGCAAGACTATGCTGCATCGTGTAACGGTGCCAACGGTCGGTTGTATAAGCCTTATGATTATGTCAAGACGTAGCCTTAACACAACCGAAGGTTGGAGAAGAGATAGTTGTATAGAGCACCTAGTTGTTGTGTAGGCAACACAGACAATCGTAAGGCTAAGGACTATGGCTCAAGAGGCCCTACTTATATACCTCTAGCCTCATGTCTCTTCCCATATACGGCTGCTTACCTAAAAGGAAAAGAAAAGAAAAAGAAATTAAAAAAGAAACTAAACTCCTGCGTTCTTAACAAAGATATGAAAGCAATGGAGAATGAGTCCAAAGAAGTTAAGGATAATATGGAGGATTGATGATATAACTTGTAATTGTATCCCTGTTGAAGCATAAATTGTAAAATAGTGAAATAGTTTTTCATTCAGGTCACTGATGCCAGTACATGTACTATCAACCCTACTACACTTAGTCACAGACTACAGTACAACAGAGTCAATACAAAGGATAATGCAAACAAGCATGTCTGCAGAGGGCTGGTTGATGTGGTGTGGGTGGACTGGGGATCAGATGGAAGGGTGGAAGCAGGCACACTCACCTTGTCACATGGCTGGGTCCATGAGCAGCATGGGGTCAGGATTGGGACTGGTAGTGGAGCTGCACAGTAGCATGGGTGGAGTGTAGTGCAGGTGGAAGATAGCAGCAGGCACATTTGATGAGGACATGGGCATGGTAGTGAAGGCAGTAGCACAGATGGAGGATAGGCAGTGGGCACAGGTCAACAGTAGACAGTGGCATTGGTTGACAGATGGTGGGCACAGGCAGAAGGCAGGTGCATGGCAATGGTTGACCCTTGAGGGTAGGGATGTGCACAGGTAACCCACAGGTTCCCCAGTGCTTACCCATACCCATACCCGTGAACCCATGTGTTAAAGGCCTACAGGTCAGTGGTTACAGGTACAGGTCATGGGTCACAACACAAATTTACCACTACTACAAGGTTGAAAACCACTGATCACCCGAGAACAACAATGTATCCTGTCAAATGGTTAATGCTCCCAAATAGAGTGATCAAATAGCTTTAAAACGCACCTGGAATCAAGAGAAACGGTTGAGATATGAAGGAGATATGATATTATCTTATTTACCTTGCAGCCTAACAACCATCAGCCAGATTTCGAGAGAACGACAAGATCGCGCATTGAATGGTTGACGCGCCCAAGGGTAAGACTTAAATGGCTTTCTAACGCACCTGGAATGAAGGGAAACGGTTGAGAAATGATTGAGATATGATATCATCTTACTCACCCCAAACCTAACAGCCACCAGGTAGATTCTCAGAGAACGACAAGATCGCGCATCGGACGGTCGATGTGCCCAAGGGTAAGACTTAAATGGCTTTCTAACGCACCTGGAATGAAGGGAAACGGTTGAGAAATGATTGAGATATGATATCATCTTACTCACCCATAGCCTAACAACCACCGGGTAGATTCTCAGAGAACGACAAAATCGCGCATCGAACTGTTGATGCACCCAAGGGTAAAACTTAAATAGCTTTCTAACGCACCTGGAATGAAGGGAAACGGCTGAGAAACGATTGAGATATGATATCATGACATGTTTTGAGGGTGCAATCAACAGTAGACGTGGGCACAGTTTTCGTGGTGAAGGCAGAAAAGGCAAAGCCAGCGAGCACAGATGCAGAGAAGGCAGGGAGAGCGAATAATGGACGAAGAGAAGGCAGGGCGAGCGAGTGGTGAAGGCAGAAGAGGGTTGGATGGGAGGGTGTGACATAGCTGCCATACTGGGTCGGCTGAGCCGCCTGGAGCCGGCTCTGAGCCTCTCGCAAGCCGATCAGATCGGCTTCGGCTCCTAGCATTAGCCGAACAATCGGCTTAGGCAAAGCTAAGTAGCCGAAGCCGGGCTTAGTCAGCCGTTGGCAACACTAGGTATCACCTCGATAAACCCTCAGTCTGTATAGCATTGCATCAAGAGCTGGTATAGCGAGCCTCATCGCCTAGGATCCGCTTACATCGCCGATTAAGCACCGGCAGGCTTTGGTTTTTTTCTTATAGGACTTTAGACGGGGGTAAACGAATAGGCCCTCGTCGGAAACACTAGTGTATGTGACTGCTGATTCATTTTGTAAAACCAGGTCGTATTTGAAAGTTTGCTAAGTAGTAGTTAGGGCACGGTCCCTTGTTATTCCGACGGCCTGGTCCGTTCGGGAGTTTAAAGTAGCTTGTAGCTACCTAGTTCCTAATAGTAATTTTCTATGCGCAAAAAAAAAAAAAAAAAAAAAAACATAGTCTCTCTCCCACGTGAGTAGGACAATCGCATTTAGCCTGTAACAGCTATCACCTCCTAACAAGCAAGGAAAATGGTGTCCAACTGGGATGTCGCGCTGCTAATTATTTGAACTACATTCGGTGTAAACGTGAAGAACTACACTATGTGGTCAACGCTCGGTACGGATCATGCTACTGCCAGAACTCTCCACGACCTTGCTGGCCTAACGGTAGCATAAATAGCTGCAACTCGGGGTAGGGTATCGTTTCTCACATATTCCACCTCTCTTAAGAATATGGCTATAGATACTACTATAGGCACGTCCAATACTCCATTCGTGAACACCGCGTGAAATTAATCATTTTTGTAGATCAGATAGCTTGATCAACAAGATGGCAAGTGCTACGTATCAACTTGAGCCTATGTTCATGTTTGCAGATATTTTTCGCTATCGGTACTGGGTCGTGAGTTGAATTCGTAAGCTAGCTAACACACGTGCTGATGCCAACCCCTGCAGGTTGACGAGGTTTGAAAGTTTCATCCCTTCAGGTGTCCAAGCGGAGCTCATTCTCTCAGCCTGTGTGCGACAAGTGTGGTAATCTCGGTTAAGAAAAGTAATGCCCGCATGCAATTCTCGATGCTGAGACATAATGGTCAGCTGACGTCGGTGCCAGGAACACTGGTCTCCAGCGTATTTTATGACAGCCTGGGAAGCTGTGAGTTCTAACAGTTACGCTTCATTCTGAATTATGTTGTCCTCATCTTGCCGGTTGCAGTACACATAATTTCGTTCATCGCGGCCCTCAATGGGCGGCGATCACTTATCCAACACGTGAATGAGCCCTCTGATCCGAAGTTTACCTCTGTGTCACTTATCGCGACAAGTCAGGCTAGCGGTACAATTAATTAGTGACGCAACTTGTATTCATATATGTAGTTTAAATATGTAGCATATACTGTTTTTTTTACCATTCCCTAGGTCTGTAACGTCGTTTGCAGCACGTGGGCCAACTGCTCTAGTCCCTCAAAGACCAGCTTGCCGGTATCACTTTCGATCTGCTGGTTTGGAAAATCTCTTGTTATCACGTAGCGTATATACAATCTGTATGCGTGCAAATCAAGGGGCACCTCAATCATCAGAGGGAAGGAGTGTCTGCAAACATGAACTTAACCAAGCCCGGAGGAGACCGCAGATGACTGGAAGCATCAATACTGTTCGCCATTTCCCTCACTTCCTTGACTTCCTCCGGAGACAGTTTAACCTGTGCTGCACCAATGTTCTCTTTGAGATACTATCGGATTACTCAGCATCGCGTAGGCATGAGAGAACCAAAGGAATACCTTGATTTTTCTCGTCCCAGGAATAGGTATGATGTCTTCACCCTGTGCCAGGATCCAAGCGAGAGCGACCTGACCAGCTGTTAGACCATGTCTTTCAGCGATAGCTTTAATCCCATTTGCAACCTTGAGGATGTTGGGGAAGTTTTCCTTACTAAACCTATTTATTAGAGCGTCAGGTGAGTCGTATAGCCTACAAATTTCGATACTTGCCGCGGAACCGAGCGCCGAATTTCACCTTCTTCGAAATCGTCGGGGCTTGTCTGAGTACCTATGATTAAAATTCCTTTCTATCCGGACAAAAGGTCACGTACGACTCGACCTGTCAAGAGCCCACGGCCGAGTGGCGCATAGGCTACAATGACAACCCCTAGTTCGCGACAAGCTTTCAGCAGGCCGATCTTCTCGTCTTCAATATCGATAGTGAAGGGAGAATATTCGACTTGTACCGCGGCGATAGGATGAACAGCATGTGCCCGGCGAAGAGTGGCAGCGGAAACTTCGCATAGGCCGAGAAATTTTACTTTCCCTTCCCTGAGGCGGAATTGCATTACAGAATCCGGAAACTCGATTGGCGGTTCAACTTACATTACAAGCTCGGCCATCGCGCCGACTGTGTGCTGGGACATGCATATAAGTATTGTATCATCAATGTTGCACTAAAACGCCAACCTCAATAGGAATAGTAACATCTACACGATGCAGGTAATACATGTCAATGGTCTCAATCCCGAGTCGTTTTCTGCTCTTCTCGAAAGCGGCCCTGACATGTTCCGCTCTGCCGTCGATAACCCATGTGAGCGCTGACGGAAACTCAGACGTGCGTAGGGCAAACGACTAGGTGTAATTTACCTGACGGAAACTACTGTACAGTGAGTACATCATGTTACAGTATAAGGAATATCTCACCTCAGACGTGCGTAGGGCAAACGACTGAGGTATGTGCTACATCGATGGCTTATTTATATGTGTGTAATGCTATGGGATATACAAATCTGGTGGGCATGGGCCCGGCGACGGATAATGGCTCGACGACGAGGAAACACATAGTAAGTATGGGATAAGAATGGAATGACGTATATGAAACACCTACGAGTACAATAAAGCAATGCGCATGACAGCGGACCCTGGTGAGTAGTCCAGTGACGATGGAGCGGCTGCGCTAGCGTTGACGTGACTCGGAATACCCACGCGCTTGCCGTTCCAACACTCCCCCTCAAGCCGGGAGGAGTCCGAGGCGGGCGGCAAAGTGTTTTGCCTTAGCAGATGGTAGTGCCTTGGTGAGTGCGTCGGCCAGCATTTCATCGGTAGGGCAGTAGATAATTGTAATAAATCCATTTTCGACAATCCAGTGAAGAAAGTGAAAATGGATGTCGATGTGCTTAGTACACGCGTGGTACTGGTGGTCCTTGGTGAGCTTGATAGCTGATTTGTTGTCGCAAAATAGTGTTGTCAGTGCGAGGTTGACTCGGAATAGTTGAGTGATGAGGGAGCGCAGCCAGAGCGCTTCCTTGGCGGCATGCGTTGCTGCCACGTATTCGGACTCGGTGGTGGACAAGGAAACGATTTCCTGTCGTTTAGTGGACCAAGAGACTGCGCCGCCATTAATAAGAAAAGCGTACCCCGAAATTGCTCGTCTATCTTTGGCCATACTCCCATCTGCATCCGAATAGCCAGTCATTGCCTGGTTTCCATCTCCATATGTAAGCCAGAGGTTAGCTGTACCCTTGAGGTACTGGTAAAGCTTTTTTATGGCTTTCCAGTGAGCTGGTCCAGGATTTGTTGAGAAATGAGATACGGTCTGGACAGCAAAGGCAATATCGGGCTGGGTTCCTATCATTGCGTACATAGCTGAGCCTACAGCCTCATGGTAGGGCACGTTGCGCATAGCGGCATAATCATCAGCTGTTGATGGGGATTGATCGGCTGTTAGGCGGACATTGACGTCCATTGGGATGGAGACTGGCTTGACATCTTCAAGGCCATAGCGCTTGAGTATTGAGCTGATGTACGAGCGCTGTGAAAGAGAGAGTGTGTGGCGAGAGCGGTCACGCTTGATTTCAATGCCGAGCAGCCAGTGCAGCTCACCCAAGTCCGTTATTTCGACTTGTTTGGCTATGCCAGTTTTGGTGTCTGATATAAGCCTGGTGGAACTTGCCGCCAACATACAATCATCGACATGCACTAACACGATGACCAGGTCCCCCTTCTCACTGTGTTGATAGAAGACTGCCATGTCGACGTTGCACCTGGAGAAGCCTAAAGCGGCCATAATTTTGCATAGCCGCTGATACCATTGCCGGCCAGACTGTTTCAAGCCGTACAGTGTTTTCTTCAACAAACACACATAGCTAGAAGGATGGTCAGATGAGGGATAACTGGGTGGTTGTCTCATGTAGATATGCTCTCGGGAGGTGAGTTCTCCATTGAGGTATGCACCTTTGATGTCAATTTGATGCAGTTCCAAATTTAAGTCAGCTGCTATTGCGAGTACAGCTCTAATGGATGCAAGGCGGGCGACGGGTGCAAAAGTATCGAAGTAGTCGACTCCAGGGACCTGTGAGAACCCTTGCGCAACAAGGTGGGCCTTGTATTGAACAACATTTCCGGCAGAATCCTTTTTTGCGCGGAAAACCCACTTAGACCCAATGATATTGGCATTGAGTGGTGGCTCAGTGAGTTGCCATGTCCCTGTTCTTTTTAGCATTTCTAACTCATCTTTTATAGCTGTCTCCCAAAGTGGCCAATCAGTCTGATGTTTCACCTCAGCCAGTGTATGTGGCTCCAAGCCCTTGGCTTCTATCGTTTCAGCAGCAAGCACATATCCATCAAAGTTCTGGATCATTAACTGCTCCCCCTCATTCAAGGTAAGACTCGCCTGAGGCTCTTCAGCAGTGGGAGGGAGTTGAATGCTGCGGGGAATTTGACGAGCGGATGGGCAAAGGGAAGTGACTCCTCGCCCTTCAATGATGTCGATGATGCGCTGACTCGGTTTTCTAACTCGTTTATCTGGTAATTCTGGCTCGGGAGCTGGTTCAGGTTGAGCAGGAGGGGGCGTTAGTTGACGCTCGAATTCAGGCTCAGGAGGAGGTGTTGGCTGGTGCACAGGCTCAGGAATAGGTATTGGTGCAACAGTTTTCGGGAGGGCAGCCGTTTTGACTTGCGGAATGGCTGTATCATTATCCTCCCCATCATTCTGGGATGTCGCGGCTGGCCCGTAATAGACATTCCGCTCCATGGTGACAGATTGTTTCTCTGGCCAGTAGACCCGGACTCCCTTGCTCTGTTCGTCAACACCTACCCATCGGCCTTCACATACATGACCTCCCAGCTTGTTACCATCCTCAACACAAACCCAAACATGCTCACCCCATTCACAGACATTCTTCAAATCGGGTTTGCGACCAAAGACGGCCTCAAAAGGTGTCTTTCCAACCACAGCCTTGGTACCGGTCCTATTCATCATCCAAACGACATGACGTGTGGCCTCACCCCACATGTTTTTTTGGCAGACCACTGGAGTGTAGGAGTGCTCGTACGCGCTCCAGGATGATTCAGTTACGGCGTTCAGCAACGCTGTTGTGCTCGGGGGTGTTGTGCACAGTGAGTTTTTGTTCGGTTCCGTTTTTCATTAAGAACTGAACAAAATTTCCATCTAGGTACTCACTGCCACAATCAGAGTGCAAGACTTTGATCTTAACACCCAGCTGAGTGTTGCACCATGCCGAGTACTTTTGGTATGCGTCGAAAGTCTCGTTTTTGGCACGTATCAAATAGAGGTGCGTAAACCGAGTAGCGTCATCAGTAAACGTGACATAGAATCGCCGTCCACCCTTGGACTCCACAGGTGCTGGTCCTCAGAGGTCTGTATGGACTTCATCACCAAACTTTTCACCACGTGGCCCTTCGCAGGTCTTCGGTATTGGTTTTTGTGTTGCCTTGGCATATACACAAGACTCACAGAAAGGAGGGTTGCTCGCCGGCTTCCCATCAAGAGTGATTCTGAAAACTAAGTGGTCATGAAAGATCTGACGTACAGCACTGAAGGAGATATGTCCAAGCTGTTGGTGAGCTTCATCCAAAGTGAGTGTTTCTTTGGTTGCTCCAGCTACTTCACTGATGTCATGCTCTAACTTGTAGAGACATTGACTTGTCATGGGAATCGTCCCAATTGCCTGGCCATGCGTGTCATGAATTTGACACTCTCCCCCACTGAATGTGATAGTGTAGCCAGCCTTATCAAGCCATCCGATGGATACCAGAGTGTAACCGACCTCAGGTGCATACAAGACCTCAGTAAGTCTTAGTTTAGACATCTCATCCCTATTGGGAACGTCTATACTCATGTCACCCATCCTGACAGCTTTCATGTTATGTTTGTTGGCAGCCTTAAAAAGTTTAGGCTCGATCTCCACATAGTTTGTGAGAGATCCTCGATCAGGGGTGAGATGCTGGGAACAGCCCGAGTCCATGATCTCGGTGCGTTTCTCTCCATTACTATCATCAGCGCGTGCGACTCACTCTTCCGCCTCAGCAACAACTGAGTCCAGGTCAACATTGACAAGCGAGCTGGTCTCGCTCCAGTTGACCCCAGATAACTCCTCGGTATCCCAGCCACTATTGGATTTGTCGCAAATGGATCTATTCTCACACCCCTTGACAACGACCAGATCGTCATCACTCTCCAGCTCCATGAAGAAAGCGCCATCTTCATCATCAGATACAGCAACATTAGCTGATCTGCTAGCTTTAGCTGGTGAGTCCTTTTTTGGCTTAGGGCATTTGTTTTTTAAATGCCCGGTTTCCCCACAGTTCCAGCAAGCCCCTTTTGGCTTAGGAGACCTTTTCCTCTTGTCGGAACTTGACGCGACTAGTGCCTCATCTTTCCCATCACTGTCCTTGTCCTTTCTAAGTGGTTTAGGACATGCTGCTCGCTGGGCAGATTGGCTATCATGGTGATCAATGCATCAGGGGAGATAGTTTTGTCCATAGCATAGAGTCGTGCAGCAGCCAACTGGTTTGATGCAAAATTTGCGAGGTAATAGGGAAGGGAAGAGATGATAGTCGAAAGGTAATCTCTGTCATCTATGGCGACGCCCATTGTTGCTAACTCTTCTTTCTTTACTTGTAACCCATCAAGGAACTCTCGTGCATTACCCTTGTCAGGGCACTTAGAGGCTAAGAATTTCGTGCGCATCTCAGTTTGCACAAAGGCTCCCTTCTGGGTATATTCGGTGACAATGGCATTCCATCGGTCCTTCACGGTAGGCTTAGTGTGGATACGCATCAGGGTAGAGTCGGGTAGCTTTTGGGTAAGCAGGGATTTAGCCAATCGCTCATTCTTTTTCCACTGATTTATTCTAGCCATTTCTGTCTCTGTGGGTGCAGTAGCTGCGATGGCCACAGGGCAAGCTTCGGAACCATCAAAGTGGCCCCAGAAACCCTTCACCTCAATGGCATCTTGGAAGCGGACAGAAAAAACAGCCCAGTTTGATCCAGATGGGTCAAGCTTAGGCACAGTCCCTGGCAACTGGTCGGCAAGTGACGTAGACGCAGCAGGGGCAGGGGCAGTAGCAGCGGAGACTGATGGTATACCTTCGCTGGTGGCAGCCATATTGAGTTAGCAGGAAAAAATAGACAATTGATAACAGTGAGTCGTTGATCCTTTACAGGCAGGTGGGGCCCATAACCTGTGAGCGCTGACGGAAACTCAGACGTGCATAGGGCAAACGACTAGGTGTAATTTACCTGATGGAAACTACTGTACAGTGAGTACATCATGTTACAGTATAAGGAATATCTCACCTCAGATGTGCGTAGGGCAAACAACTGAGGTATGTGCTACATCGATGGCTTATTTATATGTGTGTAATGCTACAGGATATACAAATCTGGTGGGCATGGGCCCGGCGACGGATAATGGCTCGACGACGAGGAAACACATAGTAAGTATGGCATAAGAATAGAATGACGTATATGAAACACCTACGAGTACAATAAAGCAATGCGCATGACAGCAGACCCTGGTGAGTAGTCCAGTGACGATGGAGCGGCTGCGCTAGCATCAACGTGACTCGGAATACCTGTGCGCTTGCTGTTCCAACAACCCATTCTTTTCCAATATTTCCAACAAATCCAAATTTAGTCCCGATAAATATTTCGTCACATTTTCCGGTACGTTCTAACCTGGGATTATAATGTAAGGTCAGTCAAAAACTTGGAGTATATTGGAAGATGTACCATCTTCCGATCAAGTCTTCTGAGTCACCATAGATATCTGTGGCATCCCAGAGCGTGCAACCCTCTTCATACACAGCATCTAATACCTTGAAGCATTCTTTGTCTGGTTCAGTGGATCTAGATGTTGAATAAATAATGATCTGGAGCTTTGAGTATCAAACTCATAGCTTGATATATTATATCGTTATTTATGAATGCTCACCAAATCACAAATATAATCTGATATTTGTACACTGTTGACACTTTTATAGAGTTTGACAGATATTATAGAGTTTCATCCCAGGAACAGTATGAAATGACAGCGTGTGAGACACAATGCATGAAACATGCATCACACGTCAAGTATTGACAGATTGCTGTAAAATGCGCAGCAATATGACACCATGCGCAGCAGGTATGGTGTAATGCGCAGCAGGAAGCTGCGCATTACTAGATATAGGTATATTAGATGTAGTTACATGTGATTTCTGTAACTGTATATAAGCAGTGCCCTTTGCACTGCTGAAATCCATCTCCTGATCTACTGCATAGTTGAGCCCTAGCTCCTAAGCATTCTAAACAGTACTCAGTAAGTTCCCTCGCTTACTAAGCCTCGCTCTGCGCTGCCGTTGCTTGTTTCAACAGGTTATGGGCCCTGCATGAATGAAAACCTTGTGCTGTGCATATTACATGTGTCAGCACCCTTTTGTCATAACAAAGGTAAACAAGGGAAGTAATGGATGCACCCATAGTACTGTAATTAGAGTAGTATACATCTGGTTATGTTGCTAATGTGCTATCTCTTGAAGCATGACAGGAATGCTTCTTGTTCATCCTAACAAGCCTCTAACGCTTGGGATTTGAGCAACCGCCTTGGATGGTGTGACAACAATCACTAGTGTGACACACTTCACCAGTCTCCGGTTCTGCAATATCCGGGTTAATATAAAAAATGTAGTCCTGATTGGTAAATCAATAAATTACCTGGTCTGGTGAACCATTCAAATCACTCGGGTTTAGGGCTGTCCCATGACAGATAAAGGGTCTAGGCTTAATCACTTAGATCTGGAAAGGTTTCGCACCTATTGGCCGTGAATAATTAAGTGCTTATGTAGGCTGTTTTTGTCGGCATAAATCATTCTCCAAAATTAAAAATAGTAGTAATTCTGTATAAGGGTCGTGCTGCATGGGACATTGTTCCCTGGTACATGCAGACCAGCAATGGGCACTGATCGGCATCCCATCTCCAATAGGACACTCCTTAGTGTCATAATAATAGCTTATTACTATATCTATAAATAGTGGAGGATATTTTTATCGCTGTGGGGAACTTGATGGAGCCCCCAAGCACTCCTGAAGGGCTGGATCCCCTTCTGGCGATGAATTATAGCACATTATGACAAAAAAAGCAAACTACCATGTTTATGCACATGCTCAGGCATTTATCGCAGGAGAATAAAATCGAAAACTCGATGTCCATACCTTTGTTCTGAGCAACGAAAGTCTTTCCAGACTGTTGCTTACTCCCTTCTTACAGAACAAACTCAAACAATCCAACCAAACCAACACCTTTTTTATAACCAAATGTCTTCCACCTCCAACACCGCTTCTTCCTCTGCCTCTGCTAGATCCTCCAGCAACAAATATATCACCGCCGGTACCCCTGGCTCCAAATCTGACTTGTCTCAACAAAAAGTCGCCAAAGCTGGTTTCACCAGCTCCATTTTTATCAATACCTTGCAATCTACTAGCAAGGGTCCCACTGCCCCCATTGGGACGTCCACCAAAAAGTCTCCTTGGTACAAGGAGGTCCAGGAAGACCTGGAAAACCACAGGAAGTGCATTGCAGATGTGCAACTCTCTAATTGGAAGCGTCAGCAATAATTAGAGAATGAAGCTGCTAGATTAGCAAGTGAGGAATCTCTAGTGGATGAAATTTTCAATGACATTCGAAAATTCCAAGCAGGTCACCTTCAACAGGCAAATTATGGAAAAAATATTTACAATATTGTGACTGGAGAGATGAAATTGGCCCAAAAGGCTGATAAAGGAAAAGGAAAGGAGAAATCAGTATCATATGCCAATATGGCAAAAGTGGGCCTGTCTGCTAAAAATAAGGCAGGCGCTACCTTCACTTTATGTCCCAAAAACCAACTAAATTGGCCAACTTCTGAAGAAGTTAGGACCTGGTTCTTCAACCTTGGTGGAAAGGCGGAGGACAGGACGGAGGAACAGGTGGAGGTACCAGCCGCTCCAAAGAGAAATAGTGGGTCTGGAAGTGAAGTCTGGGACCATGCTAAGGAGTGGTTGAAAATTGGGAAAGTAAAGATACTACCCAATAAATGTCACAGCAATTCTGTTTTAGAGGAGAACAGAACTGCTAAAATCAATAAATATATTTCCACCATGCACCAAGCTATCTGCCAGGAAATGGAGGATAAAAAACGGGTTGAGGATCTAATAGAAAGTATCCAAGAAACCATTAAAAATTTGAATCAAGAGAAGTTGAGGGAGAAATGCTTTAGGAAGAAAGCTAAAAAATTGCACCAGAAGGAACGCAAAGCCAAGAGAGAGTTGGCTGAACAACCAAAAGTACCACCCAAAACTCACAAGTTATATATACTTGATGAGGAAATATACAGTTCCGACTATTTGCATCCATCTTTGAATGATAGCAAATACTCTTCTTTGGTTAAAGCTAGAAGGAATGAAGAGCTTGAACAAGGAGAGTTCATTATAGTAGAACTCAAGGGAACAGATGGACTTATCCACCCTTGGGTTCATACTGTCAAAAGTCCTGTATGGTCAAAAATTGGTTATTGCTATCTGGCAGCAATAAAAACTCGTGCATTGGCTGAATATCAATGGCCACAATACATTGATATCAAAGAATTGGCTTCATATTCAAAGTCAATTAGGAAGAGAGTCAACTTCCATCTTCACAAGTTGAATGGTGAACAGTCTAGTTGCCATCGTCATCTAGTCATCGATCCAAGAGCCCAGACAGGCTGGATGGAAATTGATAATCTTGCTAGAGGAGCAAATGTTGATATAATCATTGGAGGAGAAGATGACTTGTCCAAAATTCCAACGCTTACTGGAAGTAACAATTGGAATGAGTGGTCAGCATCTATCAAGGCTGCTCTGCAGTATAAAGGGCTCTGGCAATATGTTCTTGGAAACAGGATCAAGCCAAAGCTTACAGATGCTGAGAAAGCAGCAGAGATAGCTGATAGCACTTCAGCAACTGAGCTTTGTCGCATTAAAGAGAAAAAAGAAGCTTGGGATGACTATTGCAACAACGATGACAAGGCATTGGGATTAATGACCATGAAAATCTCACTGTCTTTAAGACACCTAATTCAACCATGGTCAAACACTACCTTCAATGCATCGCAGGAAGCCTTTGGCAAGCCAGGAGCAGCTGGCATCTTTGTTGACTTTTCAAAAGTAATACATTGGAAGATCAACATCAATAAATTGACAGAGTCAGTAAATGAGCTATTGACAACAGCTAATTGACTTTCTGTCAATGGCTTTACCTTCCCTGACAATATGCTAGCAATGGTAGTGTTAGCATCCTTACCACATGGATGGGACAGTGTCTCATCTAGTGTATTATTAACAACAAAAGCAAGTGACTTGAAACTTGCTGATATTCTTCCGAAGATAGAGGAAGAATCCCAAAGGTGGAGAACATCTTCTGGGGGGGCTGTTCACACTGCTTGAGTGAAGCTCCCCAAAGGCCCAAACAGGCCTAATTGGAATCAACAACAACAAAATTCTGGTCCTAGTAACCAGAATAACTACAAACCTGGTTTTAATAACCAGAATTCTTATTCTTCGAATCAAAATAAAGGGAAATGGACGACACCTGGACCATCTTCCAGACCCTTTACCCCTAGCAATCCTCAGTTCTTGTCTAATCAAGAAAGGAACAAGTTAAACTGTGATAATAAAAAGAAAAAGAGAGCCTTTTTATTAGAACAACAACAAAAGAACAATACTGGGGAAACCAGGAAAGTGAATGCACTTAGATTCGCTCACTTGGTAGACAGGATAGATCCTGCTCTACCCTTGATTCAAAGAATGGCACCATTAGCGCCAAATCTACAGCAACTGAAGGCCCAAGGATATTCAGTCACTGACAATGTAGAATTGCAAATGGTGGTTGATCCAATTGCTGAAAACCATTTCAGAGTCCTAGATGAAAGGGCTGACATTGAAATGGATAATATGTCAGATACAGTCTCCTTAGGTGAAGACTTCTATGACACAGCTGATGGGGAATATCAGTATGTAAATCTTTCTACTCAAAAGTTTTTCTCTGATAAAAAATCAGTGAGGACTATCAAGATGAGCCCAATTATGAGGCATCTTGATTCAAAAGGTAACAATGTAGATAGTAGTATTTGTACTACTTTAAATAGCGATGAATATATTGCTTTAGTTGCCTCTATTCCAAAAATGAGTAGTAAGATAAAAGTGTGTGGTTGTGACAAATGTAAGGAATTTGAGTCCAAAGGAACTCCATGGATGATTGATTCAGGAGCATCTATTCACATAACTCCTGAAATCAAAGATTTCTCTGAATATCATCCCTTTAAAGTTTCACAGCCTGTATTTACAGCTGATAAACGATCTCAAGTAGCAATACTTGGAGAAGGAACTGTGTTCCTACAGGTAGAAACCACGCATAAACATAAACATGTCATAAAACTTGAAAAAGTTTGCTATATGCCTGCAGCTAGTGTCAGACTTATATCATCTGGACAACTAAAGCTACAAGGCTTTTATGAAAAATTGGATAAGTATAGTACTATATTTTTGCTAAAAACTGGGTGACCATTTATAATGGCATATCCTAGACATATAGGAGATCCCATTCATTGGATTTTGACTGAAATAGTCCATCCAATGGTAAAAATGGCTGAACCTTCAGTTCATATAGTGGATTATAACACTTGGCATCAAAGATTGGGTCACCCATCTAAAAATGTTTTAAAACATGTCTTCAATCATACAAAAGGGTTTGACAAATTATCTATACCATCAACAGATACAATTTGTCCTGGATGTGCACAAGGAAAGATGCATAATAAATCTTTTCCTACATCAATCAAGTGAGCTTCTAAGCCACTTGAATTGATTCATGCAGACTTATTAGAATTGCCTATGGAATCTTATCATCAAAAGAAATGGTGTCTTATGATACTAGATGATTATTCTTCATATGCTTATATGGCACTTCTTTGAACTAAATCAGAAACATTTACTGCTTTTAAGAGTTATGTAGAACTCATGGAAAATCAATATAGCAGTAGAGTTAAACGTTTCAGATCAGATCAAGGGGGGGAATTCAAGTCACATGAATTTAGCAAGTTTCTTGCTTCAAAAGGAATCTTTAGAGAACAAAGTGCACCTCACATACATCAACAAAATGGTCATGCTGAATAATTAAATGATACTATACTTGAAAAAGCAGAAAGCATGAGATTAGAATCTTCCTGCCCAAAATCATGGTGGGAATTTGCTTTTGAAACTGCTATTCATGTATACAATCGCACACCATTACAAAGGACAAATTGGTCTACACCCTATGAAAACATGACAGGTGAAAAACCTGATGTTCATTACCTAAAAGTGTTTGGATGTCTAGCTTGGGTTTACATACCTAAAGAAATTCATAAAGATAAGCTGTCACCAAGATCTGAACCAATGACCTTTATTGGTTATGACATAGGATCTAAAGCTTATAAATTTATGAAGAAAGACAACACTACATTCATTGGTGTTAAAGCACTATTTAATGAATCAGTATTTCCACGAAAAAGCGAAAATTACAATAAAGATAGACTATTTGAAAGTCCACCAGGTATTAACCAAAGGGATCAAAATGGACATGAATCTGACTCCAATTCCCAAAACAACAATCATCTTGATAGTGACAATGATGATCCCAAACCATATAAACCATCATTCAATCATGATCTTACACCAGATGAAGAGCAGAATTCATCTCATGAGAATGATGAAATAGAGCCTAATAATAATGGTGGAGAACAGGATTTACCTGTCAGACCTGATGTTCAAGGATCAAGTGAAAACAGATCCAAAGAGAATCCCAGTAAATGGCCTGGGACACAACATCATGCACCACCAGATATCAAAAGAACACAAAAAGAGAGAAAGGTTACAGAAAGACAATCCCAAAAACAACCTGAACCTATTCCCTTCCCACTTCGCCGAAGTACTAGAGAAAGGAAACCAGTTTATAAAGAGGGTAACATTTATGGAAAGAAAACTCCTCTTGAAATTGAAAAACAACTGGAAAAGAATCCTTTCAATGAGTCTGAAGACTCTGATAGTCAAAAGGACACTTCAAGCGAATTATCAGATGAATCTTATCCTGGTATTATTCAGGATAAAGGAATTTCAGATATAGATATGCTGCTTAATCAGTTACAAAAAGAGGGAGGAGGGAAATTCATCAATTTCCTACTCTCAAAAGCAGTATTACCTAAATCTGATATTCCTGTTCACTTTAGGGATGTGTTAAAAATTAAAGAATCTGATCCTAAAGCTTTTCAAGAATGGATAAACGCTATGGAGGATGAGATTGAAGCTCTATTCGAACGAGATGTTTGGGAGTTAGTTGATGGTCCAAAAGATCATAAACCTGTGAAGTGTAGATGGGTTTACAATATTAAAAGTGATGGTCAAAAACATGCTCAACTTGTTGCTAAAGGATTTTCACAAATACCTGGCATAGATTATGATGACACTTTTTCTCCTGTTGCACAATTTGAAACAGTGAGATTACTTCTGGCTTCAGCTGCACTTGAAAATTGGGAAATCAAGGCGCTAGATGCTAAAACAGCCTTCCTATATGGAAATCTTGATGAAGAGATTTACATGGAACAGCCAGAAGGTTTTGTCACAAAAGGACAAGAGGGAAAAGTCTATAGATTAAAAAAGGCCTTATATGGTCTCAAACAAGCATCATATGCTTGGAATAAACAAGCTGATAAAAGCTTGAAATCCTTAGGATTCAATAGATGTCTTTTGGATACAGGAGTTTATATCCTTACAAAACAAGGATCAATAATAGTTATCATACTATATGTTGATGATGTACTATTTCTGGGAAATGACAAAAGACTCTTATTAGACAAAAAGAGCAAGTTCATGAAAATATGGGAATGTAGAGACTTAGGACAAGTTTCTGAATATCTAGGGATGAAGATATCTCGAGATAGACCAAATCAATTACTGATAATTGATCAAATAGACTATGCAAAGAAAGTTGTAAAGCGTTTTGGTCAAGAAAATGCTAAACCTGCTAGAACACCATTACCAGCAGGATATGTTCCTAAACCAAATAAAGGAACAGCAACTTCTGAGCAAAGAAGCTATTATCAATCCATAATTGGATCATTATTATATTTAACTCTTGGAACTCGTCCAGATATTGCATTTGCAGTAATAATGATGTCACAATTCATGGTTAATCCTTCTGAAGAACATATCCAGAAGGCATTATACATTATCAAATATGTTGCCACCAACATTAATGGCAAAATAGTGTATAATGGGAAAAATCATGAAGGTTTCATTGCATATTGTGATGCAGACTGGGCAGGTGACCAGATTAATGGAAGATCAGTCACTGGATACATAGTAAAACTAGCTGGAGGACCAGTTAGTTGGGTTTCAAGGAAACAAAAGACAGTTGCTCTGTCATCAACAGAAGCAGAATATATGAGTCTGTCTGATACATCGAGACAGATAGTCTGGATAGAGTCTTTGTTCCATGAAATAGGAAAGACTATAAAAATGATTCAATTAGGAGTGGATAATCAAGGAGCAATCTTTTTAGCTTCTAATCCTGCTCAAGAGCATAGATCTAAACACATAGATATCTGCTACCACTATGTTAGAGAATGCATAGAGGAAGGAAAAGTGGAACTTGTGTATATTCCCACAAATCAGCAACTTGCTGATATCTTGACTAAAAATTTGTCTTTTGATAAATTCAGAGAGTTAAGATCTGAGATTGGATTAGTGATTTCTCAGCATGGGGGAGTGTTGAATAAATAATGCTCTGGAGCTTTGAGTATCAAACTCATAGCTTGATATATTATATCATTATTTATGAATGCTCACTAAATCACAAATATAATCTGATATTTGTACACTGTTGACACTTTTATAGTGTTTGACAGATATTATAGAGTTTCATCCCAGGAACAGTATGAAATGACAGTGTGTGAGACACAATGCATGAAACATGCTTCACACATCAAGTATTGACAGATTGCTGTAAAATGCACAGCAATATAACACCATGTGCAGCAGGTATGGTGCAATGCACATTACTAGATATAGGTATATTAGATGTAGTTACATGTGATTTCTGTAACTGTATATAAGCAGTGCCCTTTGCACTGCTGAAATACACCTCCTGATCTACTGCATAGTTGAGCCCTAGCTCCTAAGCATTCTAAACAGTACTCAGTAAGTCCCCTCGCTTACTAAGCCTTGCTCTGCACTGCCATTGCTCTTATCAACACCTGGTCTTGTGAGGGTTTTTGGGGCAGTACCCACAAATGCAGCCAAATCGAAACTGGTGCTCATTGCTGGCTAAGCATCTCTTCAAGCACCCCCAGATTGCAGTAGGCATCCTAAAAACAAAACTCCCCCAAAGGGGATTGACCTCAAGCACTGTCAATGGTCCCAGGTTACCACATGTTCCCAGTTGTGTTGGTCAAACCATTGACTTGATCCAGAATCAACAAGAGAAAAAAGACAGGGCCAGCTTCCAAGAGGGCTTGCACACCATAGGGTGTCAGGCCTCACCCCAGACAGCTCCAACCCAGAAGAATACTGCAAAGAAACAAACCAGAATAATGGTTGAAGGGGTATAGCAACAGATCGATGAAATCAATAAGGACATGTGTCCCAACGAGGGACTTGAAAACAGCTACTGTCAAAGGACAAATGATCAGATGGCCTGAGGCGAAGGGCCAGAGCAGACAAAACCAGCCGTTGGGGAGGGGAAGGGCTGGATGCGAAAACTGATGAGGGGATGGTGGTGGTTGGAGTTCAAGGAGCGCCTGGCGTTTTTGACTTAAGCAAGGTGGCTGACAATTGAATATAGAACTGCCCATGCCCTCTCTCTTCTTTCCACTTAACCACATCCTATGCACACCATGACTACTTCCACTGCTCCCGCCTCCACCTCTACTGATGCCAGTCATCGACCTCTCTCCGTTACCATCCTCATCCTTCCTAGCCGCATCCTTAAAACCATTCACATTGATACTGATGATTTACAGGCTGCCTTGAACGTCCAACTCATCTGTCCCGCCCCGGACACACTAGCCGCCATGTCTCAAGTTGCCCTTAACCGCGTCAAGACCATCAACAGACTCAAAGGCCTTGCCGTCCTTGCGCGTAGAAAAGCCTGTCCCGCCCAGGAGGACCATATCATTGCTGACCAGTCTCAGGTCTTATCTCTTCAATGAGTCCAAACAATTACGAAATCTGCTGGTCTGACTATTCTTGGGCGTCGAAGGATCCTGCCTGCTGAAAAGTACTCAGGCAACGACTCAGTTGTACTTGCTGAGTCTCAGGTTTCGCCTCTTAGGCGCGTCTGGATGATCATCAAATCCGCTGGCCTGGCTATTCTCGAGCGCAGGAAGGTGCCCTCTCCTAACAAAGACTTTGGTGACAATTCAGTTATACTTGCTGAGTCCCAGTCCTCTCTTCAGCAAGTTCAGGCAATCAACAAGTCTGCTGGTCTGGCTATTCTTGGGCGTCGAAGGTCTCCCTCTCCTTTTGGCGGCGATTCAGTTATACTTGCTGAGTCCCAAGCTTCTTCTCTTCAGCACATCCAGACAATCATCAAATCTGCTAGTCTGGCTACTCTTGAGCGCAGGAAGGTACCCTCTCCTAACAATGACCCCCGCGGCAATTCGATCATGCTTGCTGGGTCCCAGGCTCCTTCTCTTCAGTGCATCTGGACAATCAATAAATCCGCTGGTCTAGCTATTCTTGAGCGCAGGAAGGCACCTTCTCCTAACAGCTCCCGCAACGACTCGATTGTGCTTGCTGGGTCCCATGCTCCTTCTCTTCAGCGCGTCCAGACAATCAACAAGTCCGCTGGTCTGGCTATTCTTGGGCGTCGAAGGTCCCCCTCTCCTAATAATAACCCCCACGGCAATTCAATTGTGCTTGCTGAGTCCCAGGTTTCTTCTCTTCAGCATGTCCGGACAATCAACAAATCTGCTGGTCTGGCCATTCTTAAACGCCGAAGATCTCCCTCTCCTTTTGGTGAGGACTCGGTTATACTTTCCAAATCCCAAGCTTCTTCTCTTCAGCGCATCCGGCCAAGCAACAAATCCATTGGTCTGGCTACTCTTGAGCGCAGGAAGGCACCCTCTCCTAATAATAACCCCCGCGGTAATTCGATTGTGCTTGCTGAGTCCCAGGTTTCTTCTCCTCAGCGTGTCTGGACGATCAACAAATCCGCTGGTCTGGCTATTCTTAAGCGCTGAAGGGCTCCCTCTCCTTTTGGCGAGGACTCGGTTATACTTTCCAAATCCCAAGCTTCTTCTCTTCAGCGCATTCGGACAATCAACAAGTCAGCTGGTCTGGCTATTCTTAAATGCTGAAGGGCTCCCTATCCTAACAAGGACTCTGACGATGACTCTGTTGTACTTGCTGAGTCTCAGGCTTCATCTCTTATGCGCATGAGGGCTATCAATAAAAAGGCTGGTCTCGACATTCTTGAATGGCGTAAACGCAGGAAGGCAAGAAGGGCCGTTCTCCGCCCCTAGTGGGCTTGGGCAGCAATGCCCAACAGGACTTGTTTTCTCTTCTTCTTTTTCAAGCGTGGCTGACGTTGTTGTTTTCTTATAGATTCAATCATTATTACTTTTCGGAGAATACGAAGCTTGGCTCGGATTCTGTGATTAGCCGACTGTTCTATGTAAGTCAAGTGTTTAAGTGTAACGAGTGTTACTGACCAATAACAAAGCACCACAGTCGAAGCTTTGACGGTCGTACCAAGTTGTCGAGACAGTCGAGACTTGTCAAGTCACGGCATTGTGGCGGCGAGCGTGACAAGCGTGGGACCCTGGTCAAGTTCCGTGTGTAAGCTCTCAAAACCTGACGTTGCCGGGTTCAAGACAGGAATGTGAGGTGGCGGGCAAAGGACGTGCGACCCTAGCCAAGTTTACGTTTGGAGCTCGCTACTGATGAAGCCGCCGGGGAGAACGTTAAGTATGGAGCGGAGCATGGTGGGATACTTGCCACATTCCGTCTTGTGATGAAGCTTTCAGAAGGACGACGTTTGATGAGCCGGCACCTGTCTCCCTGGACTTGGAAAAACCGTCAAGAAACTAGGCAATGATGACGACTCGAAGCGTGTGGTTTACTTTTCTACAGTGATAAGCGGGACTGACGAGTTTTGTGTATGTTTACAGTTCAGACATTTCTTGACCGCAAGAACGACGCCTTTCCTTTTTTTGGTTTTAATTAGCTACTCTTCTGTTTCTCGCGCGGTAGCTTTTTCCCTCAAGGCCCAGAGGGTTTTTTAATGCACCTGATGTCGAGGACCATTGAACTATTTTTCGCCTACTGGTTTCTGTTGTAAAAATCATTCTCTGAATGTACAATGGGATTTAAGATGGCCACATTACTGTTCGATTTGATAGTTCATTGATGCAAGTGAAAAGAAACTTAACCGGAAATGAAGGTGTTGGGTCGCATAATCGACGGTACTGTTTTTTGTCACTAGTGGCATGACACTCCGACGCGATAAGTCAGTCTGTGTAGGTGGGGCAACCTGTCCCTGACGTCCAAGTACTGTGGTATGTGCACACCTGAGAAGATAGTTTGACCCATCATATGCTCGCATAGGCCTCGAACTGCCCATTCCAGCCTGTATTCTCATTCATCATCATTACCCACTACTTGTGGCAAAATGAAAGTGAGGACAACTCTGTGGTCCCTCTGTGCCCCACTCCTGTAACTCGCATCTAGCCTGAGTTCGCACCGGATATGATAGTCGTGATCCATTCACTGCCATATCAATATCACATTTTTATGCGAAAAAAGAAAAACCCGAAGCCTCGCCCCAGCCTCTACCCCCGCACCTGCCCAAACTATTGTGTGAACGTCATACGAGGACACGATCCGAGCTAGTAAGTGACTATATGCGTGTACACTTTGAATACAGGTCGAGTCATTAACTTGCAGGGCTGGTTAAGTTCTGTGGATGAGAGGACCATTCGCTTGTTGGAAGAGCGACCGCCGTGCATTGGGGCGGTGAGGGAGGAAATTGTATGTACTGCACAAGGATAAATAGCACTCACAGCAAAGACCAGCGTTCCTAATCATGTTTCAGCTAAACTCGTAGGCGGAGAATAACTCTTAGCAAGAATACCACGCGCGTAGCATACAAACTAACGAAATAAGTTTTGGACGATTGCAACATTCAAACCTTGTCAACCTCATAGTAGAGGGTGGATGAGCATTCGTGATAGCTAATTCATGATTTCAACTTACGACCAACCAACAACTGGCAAGACAACTTGAGCACAACCTGCACAAGGTTGAACTGGGGCACTATGTTGGTGCTCAAGCACTTGAGATAAGTTGTCGATGGTTCGTAAGTAATCTACGCTACAAAAAGAGTTTGAGAACAGATCGACGATATGCGTCTAAAACGAAAATCGGGGGATTCCATGGTCGCTTTGAAGTTCAGATACGGAAACTTGTCGAGTGGTTTAGTGCCTGTATCAGTCGGATCAGGAAACAACACTGTGCTTTGGTATGATGAACTGAGTTGCTGTTTGGTTTGCTGTTATGTGTCTTATTTTTGGCCGCGTTGAGTTCGGATAAGGCTGCCGCCAAAAGTGACGCCGTAAAGTTCATGTTCGTAAAATGCAAAACAAATGTTCACCACTCGGACGAGAAACAGCATGTTTACTACCATCATAGCACATAGAGCACCCAGCGCTGGCGTCCCAGGTGTGAGTATCTGAAAACTTCAGTGGGGAAAATAAAATCAGCGGCGACGGGGAACAAGAAGAAAATGATATTATCAAAGCAGCGGCATCGCTCGAGCTCTTTGTATGCCGATCTGTGAATAAATATCTCATCAGCGCATAAATGTTGCGAGATCGCCTGGCCTGGCGTAACGTCTGTTGGTATTCCAATGCTTCGTGACATCCAGAGACACAAAGGTGATTGTACATGGATTGGATCGCGATACCCAACTTGAACAAGAGCTGCCGAGTCTTCTGCAGGCTTCTACAGTATCGGCCGGAGCCCGTCCCAGCGATTGTGACGTGAAAAAACGGGACGGCCGCAGTAACAGACCCGACCAACCGTCCCCGCAGATCGGTGACGATGGTCTCCATGACCCAAACTTGAAGAACACAACAATCGTGCAGGGCTGTACCTCGCGTTGACGGTCGTGTGCAAATAAGAGCTTATACACGATCGTCTCGCAGATGTTGGTCGTGATGACAAGAGTTCAGCCAGTGCTCTTTTCCGCGCAGATCGTAGAGGAGGATGGCGATGACCGTGACTGGAGGTGACAATGTAGATGTTTAGTAGGAGACAGCCATCAGCGCCGCGGGTGCGGAGTTGACCATATAGACCGGTGAACGGGAGTAGGAAGATGGATGTCACTCCGCAGTAATGTTTGTATCAGTGATCGATAACTAGTAGTAACTACGCGTAAACAAGCGTCATCAAACTAGTCTGTCTCGTAACATTGAACTGTACAAGTTATTACATTTTCCGGCTCATGGGCGCTTATATTTTTTGACGTCGTTTGAAGATGAGAACTGATTACCTGTTTTGTGTTCGTTCTTCTTTTCTGTCATCGTTTGCGTTATCATATTGGATATCGAGCGCAATAATGTCGTTGCATTGCCACAGACCGTGTATTGATGGATATACCAATACAGCAATCGTAAATGCTCGATCCACGTTGAATTACATAGCCCGTCTAGGGATGCCGGTAAGAACAGTATCTTGATGGCGCACAAGCTTATTTGAGCGTTAACGGCCTCTGTAGGAATCCGCGAATAATACGGGCAAGTACTACAGCTTATTTGATACCCATCCTAAGACTGAGGAGGCATGTTCTAGGTCAGAGGATGTAATATATCTATAGCAAGCAAACCAACACCGCTTCGAGGCAGTGTCTTCGTCAAATATGACATCGTCACTGGGAGCTTCGGAAGGGAGGCATATCATCATTGTTCATCGTGTCAAACACGCTGCTCGAATCATCATCCCCAACACATTAATGCAAGAGGTTTTCGTTCATGTGCTCAATTCGCATTTTTATCGAGTCAAGAAAATGACCATCAGGCTTCCACATATGCTCCTCATTTTATGCGGTCATCACGCTTGACCAAACTTGTACGCCAAGTCATTCCCGGGCGGTTACACTAATTGACAATCAACGTCATCCAAGTATATCGGCACAAAATTTTAAATCAGTGGATGAAACGATTATGCTTATGTACTGGACATCTACGAATCGTATAAAAGGCTGCCTTCCTGCCCCATCTTTACTCCAGTTCTATCAACAATGCGCTCTTTCTTAACCCACTCCTCCTTGATCGTCCCACTCGTGTGCGCTCTCCTGGTTGCGTCACATACTTTCACGGTCGGGAATCTCAGGCACAATGGTTTCATAGCTACGAAAGATTGTGCGAAGGAACATGATGTTAAACTCGTTCCCCGTGGTGGTGCCGGTGTACGTTATACGCGGTGCTGGCGTTGTACAACACCGAATCTAACGCATCGTATTGGCAGGTTTTGCAGATTGATCCTCCTCCTAATCATGAACACCGTGTAACCACCAGCTTCCGGAACGAGAAAGGTTTGTATGTTGGTGTAGAAGGAGTAAGTCCATAAACGCCATAACGAGCAATTTATTTGATCGGATTAAAAGCATGCGCACCCTGATTCCAATCTGGCCTGGGTCACTGAGAAATATGAGTGGGTTATTCAACCAACAGCGGAAAATCAATATATGTATGTGACCTACGTTCATCTTCTGTGTCACTTATTGAGCTGTACCCAAGTGTTCATAGCCCGCAAGCAGCTTTGCTTTGGTATGATGGCGATACGCCTGCTCGCACTGTGAGTGGCACTGTGGCCATGATTCAATGACGTTTCTGATCGTCGTGACAGATTCAACTCAAGGACCCGGATCAGCTCGTTACACTTAACGGCCTTGCGTGGGACATCAAGCCAGTAGAGAACTGAATCATGATGAACGAATGCTACTTGTCACAGTAGAGCCCTAGTTTGACTTGTACATTCTGTATGTCTGTCCGTCTTTGTTATAACAATATGATTTGGAGTTTGACCGTGCTCGAGACTGACACGAAAAGGTAGCCCTCATGGGGCAGACCGTTTACATATCTGTTCGAGCCGACTTGACCACGAGCAGTGCATAGGATTCAGCAGTGTTCACAATCATGTCCTTGAATTCTGCCCCGCTGCCATGCCGTGGTTTTTGTGCAGCCCGCAATTGGTTCTGAATGTGCACGCGATAAATTCTACCTCACTACCCGCCGTTGACCAGGCCGGGTGTACTGTTTTTTGTGTCACTAATGGCATGACACTCCGACGCGATAAGTCAATCTGTGTAGGTAAGACAACCTGCCCCTGACGTCCAAGTACTGTAGCATGTGCACACCTGAGAGGACAGTTTGACCCATCATACGGTGGCTTCTGTGGGTGAGAGGGTCATTCGCTTGTTGGAAGAGTGACCGCCGTGCATTAAGGGCAGTAAAAAAGGAAATTGTATGTATTGCACAAGGGTATGTAGCACTCACAGCAGAGACCAGCGTTCCTGGCATTGCTACCAGCTACCGTGTTTCAGCTAAAATCGTAGGCGGAGAATAGCTCTTACCAAGAATACTGCGCTCGTAGCATACAAGCTAACGAAGTAAGTTTTAGACATCTGAACGATTGTAACATTCAAACCTTGTCAACCTTAGCGGATGGATGAGTACTCGTGAATCATGATAGCTAATTCATGATTTCAACTTACGACAAGATTGAACCGGGGTACTATGTTTGTGTGCAAGACCTTGGGATAAGTTGTCGATGATTCGTAAGTAATCTACGCTACAAAAAGCATTTTGAAGTTTGAGAACAAATCGACGATATGCGTTTCAAACGAAAATCGGGAGACCATTGCTTTTTCATGTTTAGCTGCTTGTCAAGCTTCAAAAAAACGAGATTCTGACATGGTTGCTTTTGAAATCCATATGTGAAAACTTGTCCAGTGCTTTAGTGCCTGTATCAGTCGAATCAGATAGCACTGTACTTAGGTATGATGAATGTGACTGGCAGATAGATGTTCGAACCAGTTGCGCGGCCGCGTCGGCGAGCCAGCCCGTTTCCCGAAAGGCCCGAATAAATAGCACCAAACAGCACCAACCTTACATTTACCCCAGCAGTCGCTGCCCAAGATTCACAAAATGAGGGTCGAAGGTATCGCATGCCAGTGCGCCATCTAACATCATATCAATTGGTTTTCATGGGATTCTAGCCATCTAACGAATGTAATCTACAGCATATCGCCTCAACTGTCATCAACGTCACTGTCGCCTCCCCCAACACTTTGACAACAACAACAGTCTTGCCCTCTTATTCTCTGTTACTTGCACATCTGTGTCAGTCATATTACTAAGCCTTAGAACTGTCTTCTGTCAGGAACAGAGTTCAAATTTAGATGGGAATTGTCTAAGGTTCAGCTTGTCAGTATTTCAGCCGATGTGGCATATCTAATTTTTGGTTACCCAGGTCTATACACAACGGAGCTATTCGTATGACTAAACATCTGACCTTATGGAATTCGAATAAATACGGCAAAGTCAGCAATCTAATCTCGAGCACCCTCTGAAGTTATGCCCACCAAACTCCCTACTCGCAAGATTGGAAACATGCCTGTCTCTTCCATTGGCTTCGGCACAATGGGCATTTCTAGTGTTGAAATGAGCAATGGCAGCGCAGAGTGAGGCTTAGTAAGTGAGGGAACTTACTGAGTACTGTTTAGAATGCTTAGGAGCTAGGGCTCAACTATGCAGTAGATCAGGAGATGGATTTCAGCAGTGCAAAGGGCACTGCTTATATACAGTTACAGAAATCACATGTAACTACATCTAATATACCTATATCTAGTAATGTGCAGCTTCCTGCTGTGCATTACACCATACCTGCTGCACATGGTGTCATATTGCTGCGCATTTTACAGCAATCTGTCAATACTTGATGTGTGATGCATGTTTCATGCATTGTGTCTCACACACTGTCATTTCATACTGTTCCTGGGATGAAACTCTATAATATCTGTCAAACTCTATAAAAGTGTCAACAGTGTACAAATATCAGATTATATTTGTGATTTGGTGAGCATTCATAAATAACGATATAATATATCAAGCTATGAGTTTGATACTCAAAGCTCCAGATCATTATTTATTCAACACTCCCCCATGCTGAGAAATCACTAATCCAATTTCAGATCTTAACTCTGTGAATTTATCAAAAGACAAATTTTTAGTCAAGATATCAGCAAGTTGCTGATTTGTGGGAATATACACAAGTTCCACTTTTCCTTCCTCTATGCATTCTCTAACATAGTGGTAGCAGATATCTATGTGTTTAGATCTATGCTCTTGAGCAGGATTAGAAGCTAAAAAGATTGCTCCTTGATTATCCACTCCTAATTGAATCATTTTTATAGTCTTTCCTATTTCAAGACTATCTGTCTTGATGTATCAGACAGACTCATATATTCTGCTTCTGTTGATGACAGAGCAACTGTCTTTTGTTTCCTTGAAACCCAACTAACTGGTCCTCCAGCTAGTTTTACTCTGTATCCAGTGACTGATCTTCTATTAATCTGGTCACCTGCCCAGTCTGCATCACAATATGCAATGAAACCTTCATGGTTCTTTCCATTATACACTATTCCACCATTAATGTTGGTGGCAACATATTTGATAATGTATAATGCCTTCTGGATATGCTCTTCAGAAGGATTAACCATAAATTGCAACATCATTATTACTGCAAATGCAATATCTGGACAAGTTCCAAGAGTCAAATATAATAATGATCCAATTATGGATTGATAATAGCTTCTTTGCTCAGAGGTTGCTGTTCCTTCATTTGGTTTAGGAACATATCCTGCTGGTAATGGTGTTCTAGCAGGTTTAGCATTTTCTTGACCAAAATGCTTTACAACTTTCTTAGCATAATCTATTTGATCAATTACAAGTAATTGATTTGGTCTATCTCGAGATATTTTCATCCCTAGATATTCAGAAACTTGTCCTAAGTCTCTACATTCCCATATTTTCATGAACTTGCTCTTTTTGTCTAATAAGAGTCTTTTGTCATTTCCCAGAAATAGTACATCATCAACATATAGTATGACAACTATTATTGATCCTTGTTTTTTAAGGATATAAACCCCTGTATCCGAAAGACATCTATTGAATCCTAAGGATTTCAAGCTTTTATCAGCTTGTTTATTCCAAGCATATGATGCTTGTTTGAGACCATATAAGGCCTTTTTTAATCTATAGACTTTTCCCTCTTGTCCTTTTGTGACAAAACCTTCTGGCTGTTCCATGTAAATCTCTTCATCAAGATTTCCATATAAGAAGGCTGTTTTAACATCTAGCACCTCGATTTCCCAATTTTCGAGTGCAGCTGAAGCCAGAAGTAATCTCACTGTTTCAAATTGTGCAACAGGAGAAAAAGTGTCATCATAATCTATGCCAGGTATTTGTGAAAATCCTTTAGCAACAAGTCAAGCACATTTTCAACCATCACTTTTAATATTGTAAACCCATCTACACTTTACAGGTTTACAATCTTTTGGACCATCAACTAACTCCCAAACATCTCATTCGAATAGAGCTTCAATCTCATCCTCCATAGCTTTAATCCATTCTTGAAAAGCTTTAGGATTAGATTCTTTAATTTTTAACACATCCCTAAAATGAACAGGAATATCAGATTTAGGTAATACTGCTTTTGAGAGTAGGAAATTAATAAATTTCCCTCCTCCCTCTTTTTGTAACTGATTAAGCAGCATATCTAGTTCTATAATTCCTTTATCCTGAATAACACCAGGATCAGGTTCATCTGATATTTCGCTTGAAGTGTCTTTTTGGCTATCAGAGTCTTCAGACTCATTGAAAGGATTCTTTTCCAGTTGTTTTTCAATTTCAAGAGGAGTTTTCTTTCCATAAATGTTACCCTCTTTGTAAACTGGTTTCCTTTCTCTAGTACTTTGGCGAAGTGGGAAGGGAATAGGTTCAGGTTGTTTTTGGGATTGTCTTTCTGTAACCTTTCTCTCTTTTTGTGTTCTTTTGATATCTGGTGGTGCATGATGTTGTGTCCCAGGCCATCTACTGGAATTCTCTTTGGATCTGTTTTCACTTGATCCTTGAACATCAGGTCTGACAGGTAAATCCTGTTCTCCACCATTATTATAAGGCTCTATTTCATCATTCTCATGAGATGAATTCTGCTCTTCATCTGGTGTAAGATCATGATTGAATGATGGTTTATTTGGTTTGGGATCATTGTTGTCACTATTGAGATGATTGTTGTTTTGGGAATTGGAGTCAGATTCATGTCCATTTTGATCCCTTTGGTTAATACCTGGTGGACTTTCAAATAGTCTATCTTTATTGTAATTTTCGCTTTTTCGTGGAAATACTGATTCATTAAATAGTGCTTTAACACCAATGAATGTAGTGTTGTCTTTCTTCATAAATTTATAAGCTTTAGATCCTATGTCATAACCAATAAAGATCATTGGTTCAGATCTTGGTGACAGCTTATCTTTATGAATTTCTTTAGGTATGTAAACCCAAGCTAGACAACCAAACACTTTTAGGTAATGAACATCAGGTTTCTCACCTGTCATGTTTTCATAGGGTGTAGACCAATTTGTCCTTTGTAATGGTGTGCGATTGTATACATGAATAGCAGTTTCAAAAGCAAATTCCCACCATGATTTTGGACAGGAAGATTCTAATCTCATGCTTTCTGCTTTTTCAAGTATAGTATCATTTAATTGTTCAGCATGACCATTTTGTTGGTGTATGTGAGGTGCACTTTGTTCTCTAAAGATTCCTTTTGAAGCAAGGAACTTGCTAAATTCATGTGACTTGAATTCCCCCCCTTGATCTGATCTGAAACGTTTAACTCTACTGCTATATTGATTTTCCATGAGTTCTACATAACTCTTAAAAGCAGTAAATGTTTCTGATTTAGTTCAAAGAAGTGCCATATAAGCATATGAAGAATAATCATCTAGTATCATAAGACACCATTTCTTTTGATGATAAGATTCCATAGGCAATTCTAATAAGTCTGCATGAATCAATTCAAGTGGCTTAGAAGCTCACTTGATTGATGTAGGAAAAGATTTATTATGCATCTTTCCTTGTGCACATCCAGGACAAATTGTATCTGTTGATGGTATAGATAATTTGTCAAACCCTTTTGTATGATTGAAGACATGTTTTAAAACATTTTTAGATGGGTGACCCAATCTTTGATGCCAAGTGTTATAATCCACTATATGAACTGAAGGTTCAGCCATTTTTACCATTGGATGGACTATTTCAGTCAAAATCCAATGAATGGGATCTCCTATATGTCTAGGATATGCCATTATAAATGGTCGCCCAGTTTTTAGCAAAAATATAGTACTATACTTATCCAATTTTTCATAAAAGCCTTGTAGCTTTAGTTGTCCAGATGATATAAGTCTGACACTAGCTGCAGGCATATAGCAAACTTTTTCAAGTTTTATGACATGTTTATGTTTATGCGTGGTTTCTACCTGTAGGAACACAGTTCCTTCTCCAAGTATTGCTACTTGAGATCGTTTATCAGCTGTAAATACAGGCTGTGAAACTTTAAAGGGATGATATTCAGAGAAATCTTTGATTTCAGGAGTTATGTGAATAGATGCTCCTGAATCAATCATCCATGGAGTTCCTTTGGACTCAAATTCCTTACATTTGTCACAACCACACACTTTTATCTTACTACTCATTTTTGGAATAGAGGCAACTAAAGCAATATATTCATCGCTATTTAAAGTAGTACAAATACTACTATCTACATTGTTACCTTTTGAATCAAGATGCCTCATAATTGGGCTCATCTTGATAGTCCTCACTGATTTTTTATCAGAGAAGAACTTTTGAGTAGAAAGATTTACATACTGATATTCCCCATCAGCTGTGTCATAAAAGTCTTCACCTAAGGAGACTGTATCTGACATATTGTCCATTTCAATGTCAGCCCTTTCATCTAGGACTCTGAAATGGTTTTCAGCAATTGGATCAACCACCATTTGCAATTCTACATTGTCAGCGACTGAATATCCTTGAGCCTTCAGTTGCTGTAGATTTGGCGCTAATGGTGCCATTCTTTGAATCAAGGGTAGAGCAGGATCTATCCTGTCTACTAAATGAGTGAATTTAGGTGTATTCACTTTCCTGGTTTCCCCAGTATTGTTCTTTTGTTGTTGTTCTAATAAAAAGGCTCTCTTTTTCTTTTTATTATCACGGTTTATCTTGTTCCTTTCTTAATTAGACAAGAACTGAGGTTTGCCAGGGGTAAAGGGTCTGGAAGACAGTCCTGGTGTCGTCCATTTTCCTTTATTTTGATTTGAAGAATATGAATTCTGGTTATTAAAACCAGGTTTGTAGTTATTCTGGTTACTAGGACCAGAATTTTGTTGTTGTTGATTCCAATTAGGCCTGTTTGGGCCTTTGGGAAGCTTCACTCGAGCAGTGTGAACAGCCCCCCCAGAAGACGTTCTCTGCCTTTGAGATTCTTCCTCTATCTTTGGAAGAATATCAGCAAGTTTCAAATCACTTGCTTTTGTTGTTAATAATACACTAGGTGAGACGCTGTCCCATCCATGTGGTAAGGATGCTAACACTAGCATTGCTAGTATATTGTCGGGAAAGGTAAAGCCATTGACAGAAAGTCAATTAGCTGTTGTCAATAGCTCATTGACCGACTCTGTCAATTTATTGATGTTGATCTTCCAATGTATTACTTTTGAAAAATCAACAAAAATGCCAGCTGCTCCTGGCTTGCCAAAGGCTTCCTTCAATGCATTGAAGGTAGTGTTTGACCATGGTTGAATTAGGTGTCTTAAAGACAGTGAGATTTTCATGGTCATTAAATCCCAATGCCTTGTCATCATTGTCGCAATAGTCATCCCAAGCTTCTTTTTTTTCTTTAATGCGATGAAGCTCAGTTGCAGAAGTGCTATCAGCTATCTCTGCTGCTTTCTCAGCATCTGTAAGCTGTGGCTTGATCCTGTTGCCTTGAACATATTGCCAGAGCCCTTTATACTGCAGAGCAGCCTTGATAGATGCTGACCACTCATTCCAATTGTTACTTCCAGTAAGTGTTGGAATTTTAGACAAGTCATCCTCCCCTCCTATGATTATATCGACATTTGCTCCTCTAGCAAGATTATCGATTTCCATCCAGCCTGTCTGGGCTCTTGGATCAATGACTAAATGACGATGGCAACTAGACTGTTCACCATTCAACTTGTGAAGATGGAAGTTGACTCTCTTCCTAATTGACTTTGAGTATGAAGCCAATTCTTTGATATCAATGTATTGTGGCCATTGATATTCAACCAATGCATGGGTTTTAATTGCTGCCAGATAGCAATAACCAATTTTTGACCATACAGGACTTTCCACAGTATGAACCCAAGGGTGGATAAGTCCATCCATTCCCTTGAGTTCTACTATGATGAACTCTCCTTGTTCAAGCTCTTCATTCCTTCTAGCTTTAACCAAAGAAGAGTATTTGCTATCATTCAAAGAAGGATGCGAATAGTCTGAGCTGTATATTTCCTCATCAAGTATATATAACTTGTGAGTCTTGGGTGGTACTTTTGGTCATTCAGCCAACTCTCTCTTGGCTTTGTGTTCCTTCTGGCGCAATTTTTTAGCTTTCTTCCTAAGGCTTTTCCCCCTCAACCTTTCTTGATTCAAATTTTTAATGGTTTCTTGGATACTTTCAATTAGATCCTCAACCCATTTTTTATCCTCCATTTCCTGGTGGATAGCTTGGTGCATGGTGGAAATATATTTATTAATATTAGTGGTTCTGCTTTCCTCCAGTAAAGAATTACTGTGATATTTATTGGGTAGTATTTTTACTTTCCCAATTTTCAACCACTCCTTAGTGTGGTCCCAGACTCCACTCCCAGACCTGCTATCTCTCTTTGGAGTGGCTGGTACCTCCACTTGTTCCTTCGTCCAGTCCTCTGCCTTCCCACCAAGGTTGAAGAACCAGGTCCTAACTTCTTCAGAAGTTGGCCAATTTAGTTGATTTTTTGGACACAAGGAGAAGGTAGTGCCTGCCTTATTTTTAGCAGACAGGCCCACTTTTGCCATATTGGCATATGATACTGATTTTTCTTTTCCTTTATCAGCCTTTTGGGCCGATTTCATCTCTCCAGTCACAATATTAAAAACATTTTTTCCATAATTCGCCTCTTGAAGGTGACCTGCTTGGAATTTTCGAATGTCATCGAAAATTTTGTCTACCAGAGACTCCTCACTAGCTAATTTGGCAGCCTCATTCTCTAATTCTTGACAATGCTTCCAATTAGAGAGTTGCACATCAGCAATGCACTTCCTATGGTGTTCCAGATCTTCCTGGACCTCCTTGTACCAAGGAGATTTTTTGGTGGATGTCCCAATGGGGGCAGTGGGACCCTTGCTAGTAGATTGCAAGGTATTGATAAAAATGGAGCTGGTGAAACCAGCTTTGGTGACTTTTTGAGAAGAAGAGTCAGATTTGGAGCCAGGGGTACCAGCTGTAATATATTTGTTGCTGGAGGAACCAGCAGAAACAGAAGAAGAAGCGGTGTTGGAGGTGGAAGACATTTGGTTATAAAAAAGGTGTTGGTTTGTTGGTTTGTTTGAGTTTGTTCTGTAAGAAGGGGGTAAGCAACAGTCTGAAAAGACTTTCGTTGCTCAGAACAAAGGTATGGACATCGAGTTTTCGATTTTATTCTCCCACGATAAATGCCTGAGCATGTGCATAAACATGGTAGTTTGCTTTTTGTCATAATGTGCTATAATTCATCGCCAGAAGGGGATCCAGCCCTTCAGGAGTGCTTGGGGGCTCCATCAAGTTCCCCACAGCGATAAAATAATCCTCCACTATTTATAGATATAGTAATAAACTATTATTATGACACTAAGGAGTGTCCTATTGGAGATGGGATGCCGATCAGTGCCCATTGCTGGTCTGCGTGTACCAGGGAACAATGTCCCATGCAGCACGACCCTTATACAGAATTACTACTATTTTTAAGTTTGGAGAATGATTTATGCTGACGAAAACAGCCTACATAAGCACTTAATTATTCATGGCCAATAGGGGGGTGCAAAACCTTTCCAGATCTAAGCGATTAAGCCTAGACCCTTTATCTGTCATGGGACAGCCCTAAACCTGAGTGATTTGAATGGTTCACCAGACCAGGTAATTTATTGATTTACCAATCAGGACTACATTTTTTATATTAACCTGGATATTGCAGAACTGGAGACTGGTGAAGTGTGTCACACTAGTGATTGTTGTCATGCCATCCAAGGTGGTCGCTCAAATCCCAAGCGTCAGAGGCTTGTTAGGATGAACAAGAAGCATTCCTGTCATGCTTCAAGAGATAGCACATTAGCAACATAACCAGATGTATACTACTTTAAATACAGTACTATGGGCGCATCCATTACTTCCCTTGTTTACCTTTGTTATGACAAAAGGGTGCTGACACATGTAATATGCACAGCACAAGGTTTTCATTTATGCAGGGCCCATAACCTGTTGATAAGAGCAACGGCAGTGCAGAGTGAGGCTTAGTAAGCGAGGGGACTGAGTACTGTTTAGAACGCTTAGGAGCTAGGGCTCAACTATGCAGTAGATCAGGAGATGTATTTCAGCAGTGCAAAGGGCACTGCTTATATACAGTTACAGAAATCACATGTAACTACATCTAATATACCTATATCTAGTAATGCGCAGCTTCCTGCTGTGCATTGGACCATACCTGCTGCGCATGGTGTCATATTGCTGCGCATTTTACAGCAATCTGTCAATACTTGATGTGTGAAGCATGTTTCATGCATTGTGTCTCACATGCTGTTGTTTCATACTGTTCCTGGGATGAAACTCTATAATATCTGTCAAACACTATAAAAGTGTCAACAGTGTACAAATATCAGATTATATTTGTGATTTAGTGAGCATTCATAAATAATGATATAATATATGAAGCTATGAGTTTGATACTCAAAGCTCCAGATCATTATTTATTCAACACCAGGCACTATGAACGAGCCTCAATTTGTTCAAGGTTCTGCTTCCATTGCTGATTAAGCACCAGCATTTTCTTTTTTAGGACTTTAGATGGGGATATGAGAATAGGCCCCTGTTGACACTATGTAGCTTCAAAGTGACCAACATTGCAGAGCAGTGAGTAGTGAACTTTGTATGTTTTATAAGGGCACAGTTCCCTCACATTTCCGGAGCTTATGCTACTGGTTGATACAAGTAATGTAGTATGTTACCTGTTTTCAAATATAGTATATTTTGATGTGAAAAAAAAAAAAAAAAACAAAACAAAAAAACACGATTGACCTCCTATTTGGGCTTACTGCATGTGCTGTCACTGTGGCTAAAGATGTGACCATGTCATGCTTTGTGTCTTTTTTTTTTTTTTTTTTTTTCCGAATAGAAATGAATATTATGTAGATACAATGTTTTAGAATATTTGTGTGAATATAGCTGAACAGCACGAAGGTGCTATGCATGTGAATAAAGGTGGCATATTATGTGTGAGAACTGGTCTGAGATGGCAGTGATGCGGAGCTGAAGTTATTATTAGTTCAGGCACTATGTACCTTATATAGCTAATTGTGATTTACTTCTCCATTTAAGGAAACTTGTGTCATATATGGATATATCTGATGCTTGCTTATTCCCAACACTCCCCCTTGAGCTTAGGATATTCCTAGCTCATGTTTATGTTGTTGAAATTTATCTTTAGGGAGTGCTTTAGTTAATATGTCTGCTGTCATGAATCATGTAGATCAATATTGTGTATTAATAGAATGATCTTTGATCTGTTCTCATATGTAATGATTCTTCATTTCAACATGTTTAGTTCATTTATGATATGTGGGATTTTTCACAATGGCTAATGAACTCATATTATCCCCATAAATTAGTGTAGGTTCAGAAATATCTGATCCTAATTCTTTATGAAGGTTTTGCAACCAAGCAGCTTCATGCATGGCATCTGATAGACAAATATATTCAGCTTCCATTGATGGTGGTGTAGTTGATGTCTGCTTTTTAGATGTTAGGATGACTCCTAAACACAACCCAAACACCAACTCAAGAGGGGATGGCTTGTTCAGCCAAAGACGATTCAAAATGCTCTGTCTATAGTTATGCCCAAGAGACAAAAACTATCTAGAGACTTAAGGTCTGTCTACGCTAAACTACAGCCCTTATAAAGTCTCTCCCTGGTCTGTGTGCAGGCAGCATGCCGCTAAAGTCCCTCACAATAGGGATCAATGTGCAGCAGCAAACCTGCGCCCATCTAACCTTCTCTGGAGATCCTCTCCCACACCCAACCCTCGGGTTGTCCTAATATGGCCACACTATTGTTCTGCGTCTCGGCCGACTCCCACCAACGCTGTGCCAGTCCTTCAGCACTATCATGCATTTCCCATGTTGCCCCTCTGGCACCGTATCGCCCATGATTCCTTTCATGGCATAGGCCCATCATCGGGCCATCATCCTAGGCGGCACTCAGTATTCCCTATAACCAATGCTGACCTAACCACCTTCCTTATATGGGCTGCAGTGTTCACATAGGCATCCCCTAGTGAAGTCTCGTTGTCTTGCTCTGGTATCTAAACACTTGAGTCCAATGAAATAGATAAAAACTAAAAGAAAATATGTCCTTGCTCCTGAAGCTCGTAACTTCATTATCGTCATTGATGTCATTACTGTGAAATTTGTATGGGATGCATTATGCTCATAACATCACCCCCCCCCTTAAGGCCTCGCGTCCTGAGAGGCTGACATCCCTGCATCCACATAGCATGGATCAGTCTTCATTTTTTCGTAAAAGCAGTCTAACCGCTTGTTCTGTTCCTCAGGCATCAAGCCTGACCATTCCGATTCCTTGTCCTCAACCTCTTCAACCGAGGTTTTCCATCGTATTACTTTTTTCATAGGGTGTTTTTTGTCGTTCCTCCTCTGACTCACTACTTTCTTTAGCAGCTGCAGGTTTTACTGGTTTTTTCAGGATTTCCTTTTTCTTAAGACACTCAGTGTCTTTTGCATGTGCCTTGTGCTCCTCTTCCATTTCCTCTTTTTCTCCCCTTTTTGGGAAATTAAGCATGGGTTTCATCCACCCGCCGTGCTCCAGGTCTCTGGAGAATGTCCCATCAGTGTCGTCTGGCAACTCCCTAAGTGCTGCTCTGCTCCCTTTCCAATTGCGCCATCTGCGCTCCATATTTTTGAGGTACTCGCATCCAAAGCATCTGTCCTCCCATCCAAAGAGTTTTTTCTGCCCTTGAAAGTGTGTTACAACCGCTCTTGCTCGTCTCGGGGCTCTGGGGTTCTCTCTATGGAATTTGTTTACTTTGGCCCTTGCGTTGGCCACGTTTTCTGCTGGTTCCCAAGTAGATTCCTCTACTGGGTAGTTTTTCCATTTAATGAGGTATTCCAACCTCCCTCCTCCTCATCCACTGACATGACTGTTCAGCACTTCCTCAACTTCGTATTCGTCCTCCTGGGACTCTTCCACCATTTGCGCATCCTTGCGCATCGCTGCTTTAGCCTGTTGTTTTGGGAATACTGGTTCCCTGTATGGCTTCAATAAGACTTCATTGAAGACATTATAGACCTTCCACAAGGCTGGGATTTTTAATTTGTACGATGACTTGCCAACTTTGGCAATTACTTCTAGTGGACCCATGAACTTTCCGTCGAGCTTCTTAGTTGCTCTGATAACAGGCAAGTTCTCTGTGCTTAAATAAACCTTGTCGCCTGGTTTATATTTGCGTGCTTGTTGGCGGTGCATGTCATAGCGCTCTTTCATTACTTGAGCTGCTTTTTCTAATGCCTTCTTTGCTTTGGCATGTACTTCTTCTAGTTCTTTAGCTAGCTGTTCCACTGCTACCGCCTTTGGTGCATACATTGGGTCCAATCCCTTATTAGGATGTCATCTGTAATTCATGAAGAAGGGTGTGAAGCCCATTGCTGAGTGCACTCTGTCGTTGTGGCAAAATTGTGCCACTGACAACCAATCGCTCCAATTGTCCTGCCAATTGTTGACAAATATAGTCAGGAATTCTTTGACCTCCTGATTCACTTGCTCCGTTTGCCCATCTGTTTGAGGATGATAGGCTGTAGATTGGTTGGCCTTAATCCCCAGCATCCCATAGAGATCATCCATAAATTTAGAGGTGAATTGAGGGCCTCTGTTGCTAATAACTTTTCTAGGGAGACCATGCTCCTGAAATACATTGTCCCTGAACAGCACCGCTGTTCCCTGTGACATGATATCCATTGTTGTTGGCAGAAAATAAGACTTCTTGGTAAATCTGTCCACTATCACCAAGATCATGTCGTTTCCTTTTGATTCCGGTAGAGGTCCTATGAAGTCAACTGATATGACTTCCCATGGTTTTGTTGGGACCTCATTTGGTCGTAAAGGCGCTGCTTGTGCCTGTCTGTCTGGTTTTGCCTTTTGACAGGTTTCACAACCCGGAATGTAGCACTCTATGTCTCCATGCATATTCAGCCACCAGAAGTTCCTGGTTATTGATTCCAACATTTTAGCCACCCCTGAATGTCCCCATGAGTGGTGAATTGCAATGATATCTTCTCGTAGTGCCACCACTGCTGGCACATAGACTCTTCCCTTCCAGGTAATGAGTCCCTTTTCCTTTTTATAGTTGCCCCCTGCTTGTTTGAGGCCTTTAACCACTTGGGTTTCCCATTGCTGTTTAGGCACCTCCTTGATATCCCTTAGTATGTCATCAATGGCATGATCATCATCAAATACTGCCACAAAGAGGTGTTCTTTCAGCAACACTACTCCTTCATTGTCGTTTTCCCCTCTAGTGTGTCTGGCCCATCATGATAATAGATCTGCCTTTGTATTAGACTTGCCACTTCGATGTTTTATCATGAAGTTATATTCTTGCAAGTCCATTACCCATCTTGCCTGTCGTCGGTTTAGATTTTGTGCCTTTCTAAAGTAAGGTCAGGTTTTGATGATCTGTTAAAACCTCGACAACCTGCTTGGCTCCCTTTAGATAATGGGACCATTCGTAAAAGGCATGCATGACCACAAGCATTTCCTTATCGTAGATTTCGTAGTTTCACTTGGCATTGTTAAGGGACTTTGATATAAAGGCCACTGGTTTCCAGACGTCATTCTTTGTTTGTTGAGACAGGATCCCTCCTATTGCGAAGTCCGAGGCATCTACCTCAACTCTAAACTGTCCTTCCTCATTAGGGATCCTTAGTACGACTTCCTCTGCAATTGTTTTCTTTAGCCTATCAAAGGCTACATCCTGTAACTTGGTCCACTGCCACTCATCCTTTCCTGTAAGGCAAGTCAATGGTTTTGCTGCCTTTGCAAAATCTTTTACAAATCGTTGGTAGAAGTTTACGAAGCCCAAGAACTGTTGGACCTCTTTCTTGCATTTTGGCTTCGGCCATTCTGTTACTGCTTTTACTTTAGCAGATTCCATCCGGACCAAGTTCTCGCTTATAACCACTCCCAAGAAATCCATTTCTTTTTTATCAAAGAAACACTTTTCCGGCTTTAATGATAATTTGTGTTCCTTGAGTTTTTTCAAGATATGGTTAACCTGAACCTGTATGTTCTGCCTGGTTTTTTGAAAATACAAGGATGTCGTCCATGTATATGACAACCCATTCTTCTGCTATTTTGACTCTAAAGATATTGTTCATCATTGTTTGAAAAGTGGCTGGTGAATTTGTTAAACCAAAGAACATAACCAAGGGCTCAAAGAGTCCTCTATTGGTTCGGAACGCCGCTTTCCATTTGTCTCCTTCCTTGATGCACACATTGTTGTATCCCCAATGAATGTCCATCTTCGAGAAGACTTTGGCTTGTGACAATTTATCTACCAGTTCCCCTATAAGTGGGAGTGGGTAGTGATTCTTTATCGTCATTTCATTCAACTTCCGGTAATCCTGTACTGGCCTCAATTTTCCATCTTTTTTCTTTACAAAGAAGAAAGGTGACGCCATTGGCGATTTACTAGGCTGGATCCTTCCGCTATCCAGATTCTCCTTCAAAAATTCATCCAGTTGCTGCTGCTCATCTCTGTTGAGCAGGTATATTTTGCAGTCAACCGGGTTAGACCCAGGGATCAACTCAATAGTGTGATCCCATCACCACTGTGGTGGTAATTTGTTGAAAGTCTCCTTCTCAGAGACCTTCTGGTATCCTGAATAATGTCTGGGGACTGCCTCCTCCAGAGTTCGCTTCTTTTCCCTTTTTGCTTCCTCAGCAGCTATCTTGGTTGCTGTTGAGGCAAACACTCACATTTGCAATTCTGGCTCTCCTATGTGCACAGCTAACAATCATTCTCCATCCTCTAAGTTTTGGGTCACATTGATCTCATCTTCCTGGTTCTTGAACTGATGAAGACTTCCAGCAAGTTCCCGGGCATCGGTTGAATTCCAACGATTTCTTTTTCCAATTTATTGTTGGATTATGATAATTCAGCCAGTCAAACCCTAAGAACAGATCAGTTTTGCTCAACTGAGTTACCACACAATCCATTACTTCTTCATGGTTACCAATTCATAACTTTAGTTGTACCATGAATTCGACACTCCCCAATGAGTTTCTAGATCTGTCTGCATTGTATACTGGTATAGGCTGTACCAGCCTTCTTTTTTCCAGTTGATGCTTTTCCACAAACATTTCACTAATGCACGACCCTGTGCACCTGGAATCCAGTAACATGGTCACATTGATTTGCTTTAGTGTATCCATTGTGGTTACTGTTCCTTTGAGATCTAACTCTTGTTTGCCATGACCTTGTACTACTTTTTCTTGTAGATGTACAAGATTCCATAAAGCCTCCTGTTCTGTCATTGTGTTCAGCTGGTCCACCAGTTGACTATCCACCTCTCTTATTCGTTTGACATGTACCCATTGCTGTAGGCACTCCATTGCTATATCTTTGGGTTGTTCCCAAATCCTCCTCAACACCCATTGAGGTGTCCATGTTTTTAGTCAGTTGTCCTATTTTTGCGCTCACTCTTAGGTTTCTCAAGTGATGTACACTCCCACTGCACTCATAGAGTAAATCATTTAATTTGATTCTAGAGTCTACTAGTACATCACTATTAGAAACCCGAGTAGCAGCCAGCAGCACTGAGCGCTCGCCTACTGGCTTTCTGCAAAATCCGACACTTCCTCTATCTTCACACATCCTTCTGGGGTCGTTTCCCCTTGCTCGATGCTTCTGACAGCCCGCTTCCCTTTTTCTCCCGTCGTGATCCTTTTCTTGTGTGGGCACCTGTTTGCCCAATGCCCTTCATCGCCACAATTATAACAAGTGGTGGGTTTCTTCTCTTTCCACAGTTCCAGGCAATTTTGACTAAGATGCCCTTCCTTTCCACAATTGTAAGAAGAAAAGCCTTTCCTTTTCTTGTCCACATCCATTGCGTTCGGATCCCTGCTACTGGACATGAATGGTGCCGGGGCTTTAAAGTGGTATTGGGGTCGACTACTGGCTGTTGGCATCTGCTCCCTATACTCTTGTTGTGTTTTTGCAACCCTGTATGCCTCATTAGCTTTTCTATAAGCTCTGGTGAGCGCCATTACTTGTGTTTGGATCTGTTGCAATGTGGCATTATCTGGGAGACCTCTGTATCTTATTAGGTCTCGTCCTAATGCCAGATTTAGATTGTTCTGAAATTGCGAGATCAGGGCGGGGTCATTCCAGTCTGTTAGTGAGGTAAGGGAATTAAACTTGATGATGTAGTCCTCCATGATCATTGTCCCTTGTCACAGCTTCAGTAACGCTTCAATGGCCTTTTCCTTTGTTTCAGTTGACATAAAGAACTCATGCATCTGGTTCTTAAAGTCCACCCAGTCCATGAACGGGAACTGGTTATTCAAAGGTCTTTGCACCCATGCCCTGTTGTCATCTGTAGACTCTCCCTCATTTAGTTGTGTCCAGTCCAACTCAGCACTCCAGCCACTATTGTCGATTTTGTCTTGAAACTCCTGCAGCGCTTCCTGAAATGCTTTGAGTTTCACTCCGCTCCAATCCACTGCTCTGTCTCCCTTGCCTCCTTTCATTCAGTAGAGGCATATCATTATTCTTCTTTTAGCTTCAGGTTCTCTTGCCAACATGAAGTATGTCTCCATTTGACGTAACCATCTGTCTACCGTTCTTGGATCCCCTTGGTAGTAATCAGGCATCTCAGCCTTCGTAAGGGGTCCTGGCTCGGGGCGGGCACTTCGTTGGTATTCATTTATAATAGTGGCCAAAGCTTGCCCTGCACTCGTGATCACCCATTGCCATTCTTCAGCCTGATGGTGGATTTCGTCCTCTCTTGCTGCTACTGCTGCAGGCAGGTTGCGTTTGTGGGAGGGGTTCAATGGTCTGGGTATCCATCCAATTTTCCCTCCATCCGAGTAAAGCCTGGTAGGCATGCATGATCATTTCTACTGTCAACCTGAAAGGTCCTGCCCCTAGTTTGTAGTGTCCCATCCCTTCTCAATTAAGACACTCGATGTGAAACCATCCTCTACAATTGCTGTTGTACTTTTCGATGTGCAATGTAGTAGGTTGGTCATAGGTTGTCCTAATAATCGTAGTCACATCTTCCTCTTGCAGGTTCTTATCCCAGTTGCAGATTTCTTGTATCTGCGGATATGCTGGCCATAGGAATTCATCCCAGAAGTGCTTTTTTATCAAGACCAGGTAGCAATGTCCTGGTATGTCTGGGTTAAATCCACTGTTGGCCCAGGACATCTTTGGGTAAGGGTAAGGCAACCATGCCTCCCTTTCCACCACTCTTCTCCATTCCTCAATCTGTCGCTTTTTGTGAGCATTATTTGCTCCTTGTGGGTATTCCTCTGTTGACAGCCAATCTGCTGTTGTTGGTACCCCACCACTCCAATGTGCAGCATCACCCCCTTGAGTGACGACTCATACCTTGTTCTCTTTTCCAGCTTGTGCTGCCACTGCGTATGACCATGCTGGTTGCACAACTGGTTTAGGCTGAACCACTGCTGGGTATGACCATCCAGCTGCCTGGTTTACTGCTTCGGTTACAGTAATGGTTGACTGCAAATCGACCCTTTTCACTGCCATAGTTGCAAGAGGTCGATTTTTTAGTTTGCACTTGGACTTAGATTGTCCTCCAAAGCGCACCGTCCATGTATAGTGAGAGACCTTGTGCAGGTCTACTAATTCGTCCCATGTGTACTCAATGTCGTCTCAATGTACAGCCGACTCTTCAATAATGTGACAGTGTCCAGGTTGAATACTGTCCTGGATAGCAAAAACTACTGTTTCATCTCTAAGCTCTGGTTCCCAGCTGAGAATGTTGTAGAGTGTTGGCCAAGCTGGCCAATTAAATTTTTCATAGTATTCTGCCTTAAACAGGTACATATAGCAGTACCCATTCTGCCTCCACTGATTTGGTGCTATAGGACTTCTGGCTCTTGGTCCTGGTAAATGTGCTTTGACATTTGCACGCCATTCCAGGAGCCTGGCCTTATGGTCATTCCAAGAATCTTCCCCTATGTCTTTCAGGAAGTGGTCCAAGCTGATGGTTCGAAGTTTCTCAATTGGCTCCATGAGAAGCTGTTCTGGTGTCCTGGAAATGATAGCCCCAGGTGGCTTTGTAATAAGAAGGGGGTCGTATCAAATCCCCCGGCAGTGCTCCTCTTCCTCTTGTTCATGCTTCCATTTAGCGTAACGGGTCACCTGTATGTTTCTGTTTATCGTGTGCATCCACGCATTCCAGTCTTCATGACTCATAGTCATGCCCTCGTGTTCATATAACTCTTGTATGTGGTGCGCACACTGGAGTCGTTCCACAGCTACCCAGGTACCTCTGGATAGCCTTGTCGCTGTTGTTGATCAATATCAACCATTGGTTATATTTTGACGAAACCAATGCAAGCCAGATTGGGTTGGAGGTGTCGCCGTGATACTGGACCTCCAATAACTCTATGAGGGTCTGGTATTCCCTCTCAGCCTTTTTCATTGCGTGTTCCGCACGAAGTACTGCCTTGGTTGCAGCTTGTTCCATAAGGAGAGCCTCCCAGGCTTCCTTCTGTTCCAATTCTTGTGCATACTCCCACTCTCGCAGGAGCTTCTGCGCTTCTGCACACTCTCGTTTTTGTGACTCTTTCTGGTATTTCCACCACAACCGGATGTGGTTATCGTGTTGGTGGATGATAGTGTCACCAATAAATTCTCTAGGTCCCGTCTGGACCATGTTGTTGCTGGTAACCCAGTCTGCCTCGAAGATGCACCCGATCTCCGAGAGTGTCGCCTGGGCGTAGGGTAATATGTAGGTGAACGAGCACTGCATTGTGACTCATTGTTCGTTCCACTGTAAAAAATCTTCAATCAAGTTTGGGCCTCCACCGACACTTGATCCATTCCTCTGGCAATAAATCTGCGCCAGCCGATGATGCCTCTTGGGAAACAAGAGGGTTGTTGTCTGATTGTCGTGGGTCCACAAGCTACTTAGATGTGTGCACCCGCAATTCACCTCGCTATCTTTGTGCCAAGTTATCAACCCTGATAACCAAGTAGGGGTTGCTTGTACAGGGAGTGTGCAAGGAACTTTAGTTCAGCCTTGATATGCCACACAAATAAGATGTTTCTCTTGTTCTGTGAGTTTTTCCGCAATAATGGTATACTAAACCCAGGGCACGTCTATGGTCTCCTGCCTATGCTTCACCCCAGTGAACTAGTATTCTCATCTGTTACTGTTTTGTAGCCAGACCCAATGGGTGTATTGAGGACGTCTCATTTGACGCCTGTTGACAGTATTTTTGTTGTAGTCGATGTCGCCAACAGTTCTGGGATAATTGGATTACAACCGTCAAAGAAGAAACTAGGCCGCTAGTGCTGTGTGCAACAATGAGCAAGGCATGCTCAGTGCAGTAAGACTAGTGGGGTAGAATGAGAAAGTCTCTAGATTATGTTAGGACGACTCCTAAACACAACCCAAACACCAACTCAAGAGGGGATGGCTTGTTCAGCCAAAGATGATTCAAAATGCTCTGTCTATAGTTATGCCCAAGAGACAAAAACTATCTAGAGACTTAAGGTCTGTCTACGCTAAACTACAGCCCTTATAAAGTCTCTCCCTGGTCTGTGTGCAGGCAGCGCGCTGCTAAAGTCCCTCACAATAGGGATCAATGCGCAGCAGCAAACCTGCGCCCATCTAACCTTCTCTGGAGATCCTCTCCCACACCCAACCCTTGGGTTGTCCTAATATGGCCACACTATTGTTCTGCGTCTCAGCCGACTCCCACCAACACTGTGCCAGTCCTTCGGCACTATCGTGTGTTTCCCATGTTGCCCCTCTGGCGCTGTATCAGCCCATGATTCCTTTCATGGCATAGGCCCATCATCGGGCCGTCATCCTAGGCGGCACTCGGTATTCCATATAACCGATGCTGACCTAACCACCTTCCTTATATGGGCTGCAGTGTTCGCATAGGCATCCCCTAGTGAAGTCTCGTTGTCTTGCTCTGGTATCTAAACGCTTGAGTCCAATGAAATAGATAAAAACTAAAAGAAAATATGTCCTTGCTCCTGAAGCTCGTAACTTCATTATCGTCATTGATGTCGTTACTGTGAAATTTGTATGGGATGCGTTATGCTCATAACATTAGATGCCCAAGTGATTGTGCCCTCTGCAGCTATAAACACTGATATTGTGTCATCTTTTGATGCATAACTTGCATCTGAATAACCATAAAAAGACAGTTCATTATTATTTTTAGGCAGTCTATAGGTTATTCCTTCATGCTGCATTCCAGATAAATATCTCAATATTTGTTTAGCTGCCATCCAATGTTCTAAATCTGGTTTAGCAGTATATGATGTTAAGTGGAAGATGTCAAAGCTATATCCAGATGTGCTGTGACTGCAATAAACATTAATGACCCAATTAATGATGCATAAGGGTTACTACTGATCCTGAGGATCATTTGACTTTGATGGTGGAGCAAATTTATAGTCAGGATTCATTGGTACTTGCATGCCATTTGTGTTATCCAATCCATATTTCTGGAGAAGGTTCTCAATATAATGTGTTTGAGCAATTTTTACTTCTCCAGTTTCTGGATGAATAGTTATTTCAATCCCAATGAGTTTGCTTGGTTCACCTAAGTCTGTAACCTCAAACATTTTATTTAGGTCATTTACCATTTGCTCCATCATTTGATCATTGCTTGCAAATAATATTAGATCATCTACCCAAATGGTAACTATGCCCATGTGATCATTTTCGATGTGCTTATAGATGCAACAGTCAGATATAAATCTATGATAAATCTCCTGATCTGTGTCAGTTAGTTTATCATTAAATTCATTATTCCATTCATGCCTGGCTTGTTTTAAACTGTAGATATACTTTAACAATTGAAAAGCTTTATTGGTTCCATCTTCAAAACTGCTCGGCTGTTCCATGTAGAGCTGTTCATGTAAGTGCCCATTTAAATATGCACTTTTGACATCCATTTGATGCATTTTCCAGTGCTTCCAAATGGATTCTGCCATGAGCGCTTGTAGTGTCTTTAAACAAACCACTGGAGCATAAGTTTCTGTAAAATCTATTCCAGGGATTTGAGAATATCCCTTCATGACTAAATGCACTTTGTATTTAGTGAGTATTCCTTCTTTATTATATTTTTTGATGAATACCCATTTATTTTTAATCAGTTTTCTATCAGGTGGCAGTTCTGTCAATCACCAAGTCCCCATATGGTTAAGCTGTTTTAATTCAGCTTCAATAGCTTTTTGCCATTCTGGCCATTCAGGTGAAGCTTTAGCTTCTTCTAGCATATTTGGATTACCAGATGTATTGTCAATGACCTCACATCCCAACACACAAATTCCTTTTTAGTTAAAGGTAAATCATCTATTTCTTCATCATTCATGATTGCTGCTAACTCTTTCAGCAAATCTGGCTCATTAAGTTGACAGTAATCATGTAATTTATGTGGTCATTTAGACTGTCAAGGAGTTTCCTCTTGATCAGTCTCAATAGAATTATATTTTCTCTTTTTAGTTAGCTCCCCCTCAATAGAAATGGGTTCCTGAGCTAAAACTGGTGCCTGAGAATGTTCTCCCAGCATGTCAATATCATTATTATTCTCCCCCTTGTGCTGAGCAGAGAAAGAATAATTGCACATCATTTTAATTTGACATGTTGATGAGCATTGTTCTGATGTGACAGTGTATCTATGCTCATCCAAGATCATCCACAGGTATTCTGTGCTAGCAACGAGCAACTCTGAGCAACTCCATTATTATCTGTGGTAAGGCAAGCATTGCCCACAACCAATGATCAAGTTGTCTCCCACATATGCTGTCCAAACCCCATGCCAGTCAGTCATTTGCACCTGATGTCAGCACCATGTTGGCTGAGCTGCATAAAATTGTAAGCTGGCATAGTTTAGTTCACCAGAGAAGGGACTGTTGCAATATCCATCTTAGGAAAGGATCTACATTCCATGATCCAGGGTCACCCAGATATGGATGCCACATCATCCATAGCAACACACTGATGCAGTGGATTAGGACCCTAGCAGACAAGTAAAGCCATTGGCTGATGACCAGCTATGGTATAGACTGGTCAGGTCCACAGAAAATAGAGAACAGGGACATGTCAAGCCAGATGAACCCCTGAGTTGCCATGAATGGCAATCAGCAATGTATATTTCCAGTCGACAAGTCTATTAGTGTCCTGTGTTGGGTCATGATATTGGTTCCCACCATGGCGCTTGTATTCCACCATCATGTCCCTCAGCTAGCCCCATCACATTGATATGCTCACTCTGCTATTAGAAATAGGGAGGGGAGGAAGGTGTGAGGTTGTGAATGAAGTCCTGTCTAGGGATCCTGAAGTTCAGTTCTGAACTGGCCAAACTGAACTGACAGTTTGGGTTCAGTTCAGGTTCGGTTCAGCAAAATGCCAGTTGGTTCTGGTTCTGGTTTGGGCAATTGCCAGAGCACTCAAACCCGAACCGAGCCCGAACCGAACTGCCCGAACCGACATCCCAAAAAGGAAATTTCACTGCTACTGCCACTGCCACAGTGGTTTTTTTCCATGGTTGTAACTCAATTTACCACTGCAACTGCTGCTCACCCTTGCCCACTAGCCCATTGCTGCCTGCTGCCTGCCACTACCACTTGCCTGTCACTGCCTGCTGCCTTTTCCATGGCCATTAGTCCACTGCTGCCTGCTGCCTGCCACCACCACTTGCCTGCCACTGCCCACTGCCTTTGCCATGGCCACTAGCCCACTGCTGCCTGCCACCACCACTTGCCCACCACTGCCTGCTGCCTTTGCCATGGCCACTAGCCGACTGCTGCCTGCTGCCCACCACCACCACTTGCCCACCACTGCCTGCTGCCTGCCACTGCCACTAGCCCACCACTGCCTGCTGCCTGCTTGCCACTACCCTGCTGCCAGCCCTTTCCCAACCTTATAATGGCCTACCTACATTGCCCACCATGACCTCCCTAGCAACTACCCATCCAGTGTTACCTGCCCACCACTGCCCACCACCCACCACTGCCCACTGCCCACTGCCACTGCCCACCACCCACCACCACCATCCTCACCCCACTGCATACCACCCACCACACCTCCCACCTGCCTGGTCACTGCTGTTAACACCCACCATCAACTGCCAATGGACCTGCTGACTCAATACAACTGCCCAACACCATAACTACCATGCTCATTTGGTCAATAACTCAGGAACTAACTGTCCAATTTACATAATTCTTGGTTTTCTAGAAAGCTCTGATCACATCTCTTAGGCATCAAGTAGTTCATATTTTCATGCAATGCATTTATGGAGATATGAGGCAATAATAGGAATTGATCTCAAGTCATGCAACACTACCACTGCAACCTACAACTGCCCCACCACCTTACCACCCACCTGCTTGCCTTATTGTTAGCTCTACATACTTTTATGACAAACTGTGTGAAGTGTGGTACACTGCAAAGGCATACAGAAACCTCTTGATGTGTGTTTAGCATTTTGTTTGGCTCAAATTGACTAAAAAGGAAATTTTACTCGGTTCTTCGGTTCTTACCCGAACCAAACCTGAACCGAACTGACAGAACTGGTTCTGGCAGGTTCGGTGCAGGTTCAGGTTCTGTTACGAGCTCACACTCAAACAAACCCCAAAGCCTTGCAGAGGTGGAAGTGCTACTCCAGAGACAAAACCAAGCTAGGTTGCAAGCCTAACTACTACAAGAATGGTTCTTACTAGAGAGAGCTAACTCCTAGTGTGAGAGAAACCATCTTGAGTCTTAAGGACTCAAGACTACAACTGTCCAACTTATATACCAGCAGGGAATCCCCCCTGGTACCTCCCTCAGACCAACAATACCTCTACCATGTTTCAGTGCCCATCCCTATTGTCCTGCACATGTTTCCATGTGAGCACATATGAGCACAATCCTCCCATGACAACTCTACCCTTAACTGGCTGCCTTTAGCCAAGCCTGGATCTTTGTGGACCACCCTAGACTGTCCTGACCTTGATGCCTATCAGTGTGCATATCTCCATACCCAGGATCATATGCTGCTTAGCCTATTCAGTACTCATGCCTTCCCATGGCTATTGAGTTGTCTGTCAGTGTCCATGTCCTATACTCCTAAATTGGCTGTATCTTCCCAGCATATGCTGTGAGCACTAAGTGCAAGCGCTGCCTGGTGTTGTCATGCAGCCTTTCCACTATTGGTCTAATGACCCTCTACCATTGTCATGGGTTTGCCTGGGCTGTGCCTTCATCTGGACTTCATCTAGATCCCTCCTAGACCTGTCACCTCGAGTTGCCATTGCTGTGCACTCTGTATATGGTTAAGTGATCCATGATCTTGGTCCTGTGATGCATTTGTCCATAAGCCATATTGTGGCTGTGCCTCCTGACTAATCCTCATATTGTGGATAATTGTGGATAATTGTGGAGTTGCTCGGAGTTGCTCATTGCTATTGTGGAATACCTGCGGATGACCTTGGATGAGTATAGCTACACTGTCACCTTGGCATGATGCTCATCAATGGTTGAGGTGTTGAGACAATAGACATGACTGTTATGGATAGAGGGGGAGCCTTATATGGCTATATGGGTGGAGGTTGGTTGCTGCACCCCCTTATTGTGTGTGAGGGGTTTTAGCTGCGCACTGACCACCCATTCAGGTATATAAGGGCTGTAGTTTAGTGTATGAGGTCTTTAAGACTTTAGGTAGTTTGTTGTTCCTAGACAACTACTTGGTCAATCCAGAATTGTCTTTGGCTGAACAAGCCTCACTCTGAGTCTTTGGGTGTTGTTTAGGCACAGTCCTAACAAGTAGGAAGACTGTGAAGCTGAGGATTCGGCATATGGGTGTGCACATAGATGGTTAGATGTCAGGGGAGTCTGTTGCTGCACCCCCTTAGCAATGAGGGGTTTTAGCTGCACACAGATCAGGATCTTGGTTATAAGTAGGGAGGAGTTTTGTGCTTAGAGCCCTTAAGGCTCTAGGTGGTTTATATGCTACAACACTCTTGTGTTAGCTATACCCCTTGAGCATAGAATCAGTTTCTCATCTCTGCACTAACAAGGCATCACTCTGAGGTTGTTTGGTGTGTTTAGGCATGTCCTAACACACACAGCCACAGGCACCACATTCAGAGGTGCTGGACACACTATGGAAATAGATGCTAATAAGGCAGTCCAGTGTTACAACTGTGGGAAGTTTGGACACCTGTCTAGGGATTGCCCTCAGCTGAAGAAGGAGAAGGGCACTTGCTACAAATGCAGAAGCAAATACACTTAATTAAAGATTGCCAAAAGAAGAAAGCACTCATGAATAAAGGAAAGAAACCCTTCCATCCATGAGGGACAAAGAAAATAGAAGAAATAGGTGATGAGAATACACTACTAGAGGAATTGACACCAGATGAAGACAATTATTACAAAGACAAAACCTGGGAGGATTTTACCAAAAGAGATGTGTAAATGCCATACCCATCTCTACTAAAAAAGTTCCCAGCTCAACTAAATACTTTGCCTGTCCTAGTGTAAAGCAAGTTAATCCATCCCCCACTTTAACCCATGAGTCTGCAAGCAAGGCATACATAAAGAAGATGAAAGAACAACTATCTATCTCTCCTTGATTATTGAAAGAAGAACCCCAACTAGTAATGTTGGATGCATGTATTAAAAACAGACAAGGACAATGGGTCCATTTCTCCCCAGAAGTTGACAATGGGTGTCAGATCACAAGTATCCACCCACAAGAAGTAAAGAAATGGCAAATACTGACAAATCCACTCTCCCAACCAATTGTCATGATGAATGCCAATGGATCTTTTAACTGACAAAAGAAAGCCACACATGTCACCATCATTGAAATGCAAGTAGGAGATCATCAAGAAACCCTTGAAGTGCTAGTCCTGGATATAGGACACAATGACATGCTGCTAGGAAAAGATTGGTTATCACATCACAGCCCCTCCATAGACTGGAAAACCAACAAAGTCACATTCAATAAATGTACAGGATGCTTTGCTCATATGCTTAAAAGTGCAAAAACTGCCTCATCCCAACCAACTGTTCCAATTGATGAAAATGGATTAGCCAAAGGCATCAAACCCTCCTATGTACAGCCATTCCAGCATCTATTTGACAAAACCAATTTCAACAAACTCCCAATTGTTACAAGCTGGAGAGGAGCCCCTGAGTCACATAGGGACCATACAGGAGTCAACAAACTTTGTTGGCTGGACAACTCTGGGAATGCTTAGGAACACTTGGCAGCATATGGAAAACCCTATATTCAGTAACAACAACATAACAACTATGTGCTCCATCTTATTTATGCACAGGAATGGTTAATTGAAGACTCTGGAGATTTATCCCTATTTTACAAGATTTATTGGAAGGCTGGACAAGCCTGTACTCAACAGCAACAGAAGAAGTTTGGAATTACTTTAAGTGGAAAGACTATGGCCTGATGTTGGCAGCCTCTATGTGCATGGGAAGAGATTAGGTCAGCAAGACACTGAGCTGGGATACTGGGTCCTTGATAAGGATCAGTTGGGATGGTCAATGGACTAGTGGCAACAAGACAAGTCACCAAACAATAGAAGACTGCAGAGCCAAGGATCAGCATATGGGCACACACATAGATGGTTAGATGGGAAGGGAGTCTGTTGCTGTGCCCCCTTAATGGATGAGGGGTTTTAGCTGCACATGGACCAGGATATTTGTATAAGTAGGGAGTACTTTCAAGCTTAGAGCCCCTAAGGCTCTAGGTGGTTTATACACTACAACACTCTTGTGTAGGCTATAGCCCCTTTGAGTATACACTTGTTTTTGTCTCTGCCCTAACACAGCAACACTCTAGGGTTGTTTGGTGGTGTTTAGGCGTGTCCTAACACCAATTTGGCAGGAATGGGATCATGAAATTAACCTAACACCAGATGCACTGAAAGAACTACCTGCCCAAAACTACCATATGACACCAGTAGAAGAAGAACTCAACAAATTCATAGACACAGAATTGAAATCTGGGAAAATATGCAAGTCAAAATCCCCATATGCAGCTCCATGCTTCTTTATTGGAAAGAAAGATGGAGGATGCTGCCTATTCCAAGACTATCAATGAGTTAATGCCTGCACCATCAAAGATAAAATGCCACTTCCCCATGTTGATGATCTACTCAACACTCTGGTCAAAGGACAATATTACACTAAAATGGACATTATCTGGGGCTACAATAATGTTTGCATCAAAGAAGGACACAAATGGAAAGCTGCCTTCCTCATGAGTCAAGGACTCTTTGAGCCAACAGTTATGTACTTTGGTTTGTGTAACTCACCTGGAACCTTCATGCATATGATGGCTACTATCTTTCAACCAATGATCCAGGCTGGCAAGGTGGTTATCTACATGGACAATTTAGTCTTCATTGGAAAGACTAAAGAAGAACTGCATCAAAACACACTAGAAGGCCTGCAAATATTGGAGGAACACCAGCTATTCATCAAAGAATCAAAGTGCTATTGGGAAGTTGACAAAGTACCCATTCTAGGTCATATTGTTGGACATGGCCAAGCATGCATGGAAGTGACCAAAATCAAAGTCATCACTGATTGGAAGGTGCCATCAAATAAAACTGAATTACAAAAGTTCTTAGGCTTTTGTAACTTCTATTGATGATATGTACAAGGAGACTCTGTGGTAGTCAAACCACTAATGCACCTTATGGGTAACCAACTAGGACTTGGGATGTCACTGCTCAGAAAGCATTTGAGACACTTAGAGACAAGATGGTATCTGATGGAGTCATTGCCCTACCACACACAACTGGTCAATTTCACATTGAAGTTGACACTTCTGGTTACACACTAGGAGGAGTATTGTCCCAGCTACAGGACAGCAAATGGTGTATGGTTGCCTTCATTTCATGGTCAATGATCCCCACAGAACTCAACTATGACATTTATGATAAAGAACTTTTGGCAATCATCTATGCCTTGGAGCAATGGTGCCCTTATTTGCTAGATGCCTCAGAACCTTTTGAAATCTGGTCTGACCACAAGAACTTGTCCTATTTTAGGAAACTGCAGAAGTTGAATGTGCACCAAGTGCATTGGTATATGTTCCCCCAAGAATTTAATTTTAGAGTTAAACACATCCTGGGAACTATGAATTCAAAAGCTGATATCTTATCTCAACTCCCTCAACACAAAACTGCAGTACCAAAACAGGAGGACATTGCCCTATTACCTGACCACCATTTCAATGCTAAATGTGTTAGCAGTGTAATAACATTGTTCAAGGACAAACAATTCTTAACTGGGGGTGCATCACCTTTATTGATCAAACAGGCACCAGTGGGAATTCAAACATCAATCATTAATCAGATCAAAGCATTCAAAACCATTGAAACAGCTGTAACACTACTTAAGCAAAAGAAGCTGGATCATTTCTCAACCCTAAATGACATACTTACCTTCAAAGGAAAGATCTACATCCCTGCTGATCCAAAACATCGAGATCAAATCATATGAACCCACCATGACACACCAATAGCTGGACACCCCAGAATATTCAGAACAAACAAACTCATAGCATGATCCTACTGGTGGCCTTCACTATTGTCAGACATCGGGAGATATGTCAAAGGATGTGATGCATGCCAAAGAAACAAGATGAGTCAACAACCAAAAGCAACACCACTTCACCTACATAAGGCACCAAGCACACCTTGGGAAGACATCTCTGTAGACCTCATTGGACCACTACCTGAATCAAAAGGATTTAACACCATACTTGCCATTGTTGACTGCTTCTCAAAAATGAAACATCTCATTCCCACTACTACCAAACTATCAACTGCCAAACTTGTGGGTCTATATAGAGATCACATATGGAGATTACATGGAATATCTAAATGGATTACCAGTGACAGAGGTCCTCAACTCACATCAGAATTGATGAAATCATTATGCAAATCATTAGGAATCCAGCAGAGCTTATCAACAGTGTACCACCCCCAAACCAATGGATTAGTAGAATGATCACACCAAGAAACCAAAGCATTTCTTAGATACTATGTCAACCATCTCCAAGACAATTGGAGCAACTGGTTGTCAACAGCTGAATTTACTCATAACAATCAAGTATCTTCTGCAACACAACAATCACCCTTTTTCCTAGTTTATGGATGTCACCCATGGAAGGGAGATCCCTCAACAGAAGGAAATAACAATGTTACCACCAAACAATTCCTAGAATGCCTAGACCAAGTATGTGCTGAAGTGCAAGCAGCACTCAGGAGATCAAACAAAACCACCTCAGCTCAACATGATCTGTGTTGTCAGTGCATCACCAAATATAAACCAGGTGATTTGTTTGGCTTGAAGCCACTGATCTGAAGGAAGGAAGACCATCTAAAAAACTCTCAGGATGATGCCATGGCCCATTTAAAATCATGGGAACCATCAGCCCATTGGAATATTGGCTCAAACTTCCTGACACTTGGAGACTCATCCACCCAGTCTTCAATGAGATGCTCCTCACACCTTATCAGAAAGGCACATTCCTGGGTCAGCAGAAACCCCTGCCACCTCCACCAGAAATAGTAGGAGAAGAACTAGAATATGAAATCAAGAAGATTCTAGACTCTAGACAATGTTGTGTCAGACAAAAATGCTTATTGAATTCTTTATCAAGTGGAAAGGTTACAACCAATCACACAACTTGTAGGTACAGAAAAAAGATTTGTTTGCTCAGGAACTTCAGAATGAATTCCACAAATGATACCCTCTGAAACTGTACTAATACCCATCTTGGGAATATATACCCTACCCTCTAATCGCTTTCCCTATCCTAACACACCTGCTCTTGAAAAATTCAACACCCCACACTTGAAAACATCATGTTCAGCTTCCTTTTTAAATTTGTTGTTTCTGTCTGCACCCACATTTTCCCATCTTTCATCTCCTTCCTCAATTATATTACTTTACTCTTCAAAGCCATGTACATTGCCACTCAACCTTCTCCCTCACCAGTTGCAAATAATGATAACAATCTATCCCCCCTTGAGATCCCTCTCCTCTTTGCTCCTATCAACAACCCAGAAGCATCCCCTGCATTGATTCATCCAGACACCCCTCCAGTTCCTTCTAATGTAGTTCCCTTTGAACCCATCCATCCCCCAATTTGACAAATATCTTACACCACTGCCAACTTAGTTGTTGATCTCCCCACCCTAGTCACCAATCTCACAGCACTCCAACAATTAATGCTCACTATACCCCCACAAACGATCACTCATGAGCAACACCAACAAGATACTGCACAACTACAAGTGATCAAAAAGACAATGGCAACTAATCAAAAACAGCTCAAGACTGCCATCTTCCAGACCAATGATATACTGGATTGGTATGATTCCATCTACACCTCCTGGGGATCCCATCACCATGAGCAATGGTGGACAACTCTCAATTATAACACTGGAGATACATAGAATGGTGGATTATGATGATCATGGGGACATTGTTATGAGCTCACACCTGTACACACAACCAACAGCCTCGCAGAGGAGAGTGGGGAGTAGAGATGAAACAAGGCTGTATTAGCCTACTACAAGTGGCTCCATTACATGGGTGTAAGGAAAACCATCTTGAGTCTTAGGGACTCAAGACACCACCAACTGACTTATATACATACCACCAGGGAATCCCCCCTGGTACCTCCCTCAGACCAACAACACTCCTACCATGCCCCAGCACCCATCCCTGTCTCCTGTGCATGTTTTGCATGAGTGCATATGAGCACAATCTTCCCATAATGACTCGATCCTTATATGGCTACCTTTAGCCAAGCTTGGATCTTCATGGACTTCCCTAGACTGCTCCAGAACTCGATGCCTATCAGCACTCATATGTCTAGATGCATGGTCATATGCCACCTGGCCTAATCTGTACATGGCTACTGAGTCTTGTCCTCTCTACTGAGCATCCACATCTGTGTCCTATATCCATAAGCCTGCTACGCTCCAGTGTAGAGCTGCTGAGTCCTGTGGACAATCCCTAGTGTTCAATATCCCAAGTGCCCCCTTTGTGAGATCTCCAACCTCTTGCTGTGACTTCCCAGCATATGCCATGAGTGCCAAGTGTGAGTGCTGTCTCATGTTCATCATGTGGCCTTTCTGCCATTGGTCTAATGACCCTCTACTGTTGTCTCAGATTCGTCTGGGCTATGCCTATTGTCTAGACTGCATCTAACCTCTCTTGGAACCATCACCTTGAGTTGCTGTTGCTGTGCACTCTCCATATGGTTAAGCGATCCATGATCCTGGTCCCACAATGCCTTTGTCTATATGCCATTCTGTGGCTATGCCTCCTGACTAATTCTCCCTTGAATCCTGGATTGACAGGTGCTGAGCTAATCCCACATAGGGAGTCAGTTCTGGTTCTGGTTCAGCCAAAAATGCCCCTGAACCAAACCAAACCAAACTTTGGGATCCCTAGTGTGATCATTCTACTAATCCATTGGTTTGGGGGTGGTACACTGTTGATAAGTTCTGCTGGATTCCTAATGATTTGCATAATGATTTCATCAATTCTGATGTGAGTTGAGGACCTTTGTCATGGGTAATCCATTTAGATATTCCATGTAATATCTGTCAGGACTGCCCTAGACACAACCTATACAACTCAAGTGGGGCTTGTTAGGCCAAAGACAAAACTGGTTGCTCAGAAGCTATGTCTAGTGACAATAGACTATCTAGAGACTTAAGAGTCTCTCTACACTAACTACTACCCTTATATACTCCTCTCCTGGTCTGTGCACAGACAGCGCACAGCTAAAGTCCCTCACAATAGAGACAATGCTGCAGCAGCTAACTCTGCACCCATTAGACCTTACTTGGAGATCTCCTTCCCATGCCCAACTCCTGGGTTGTCTACATGCAGGCCTTGCTATTGTTCAAGCATTCGGCCAATTCCCATACACGCTGTACCGTTGACCCGGCTGTCTCCGGTGTTCCCATGTCACCCCTCAGGCGCCGTGCTGCTCATGTATCCTTTCATGGCATAGGCCCATCATTGGGCCGCATCCCAGTTGGCACTTGGTGTTCTCTTTAACCGATGCTGACATAACCTCCTTCCTTCTTGGGCTGTAGTGTTAACATAGGCCTTCCTCGTGAAGTCCCTAGTGTAGCATCTTGCTCTTGACATTTGAGTGCAGTTAAATAGATGAAATGAAAAATATGTCCGTGCTTTCCAAGCTCATATCTTCATAAGCTTTATTGACATTGTTACTGTAATGTTTGAAATGGTTTTTTGAAAATGAGAGGTATGCTCATAACATCACCCCCCCCTCAAGGCCTCACATCCCGAGAGGCTGACATGGCGGAGTCCACATATCTTGGGTCCTCCTTCATTCTGGTATAAAATGTGGCCAAGCACGCTTGTTGTTCGTTGGGCAACAGCCCGGTTCACTCTGTGTCGATGTCCTCGACATCTTCTATGGTGGTCTTGTGCTTGACCATGTGTTTTTTCTGGCACATAGCACCTGCAATCCTCCTCTGTTGGTCATCTTCCGACTCGCTGCTTTCCTTTGCAGCCACTGCCGTCTTCTTTTTTAATATTTTCTTGGTGAGTACTGCCATGTCTTTTTCACGAGCTCTTTGTTCCTCCTCGAGCTCCTCCTGTTCTGTCTTCTGAGGGAAATTAAGCATGGGTTTAAACCACCTGCCGTGCTCCAGATCTCTGGAGAACATCCCATCGGTGTCGTCAGGCAATTCCATAATGCCTGCTTGATCTCCCTTCCAATTGCGCCATCTGTGCTCCATGTTTTCTAGGTATTTTGGTCCAAAATGACTGTCCTCCCAGCCAAAAAGTCTTTGTCTGTCCTTCCAGTGTGTCCCCCGACCTTGTTTGTGCTTTGGGGAACTAGGGCGGGACTTGGTCTCAGTATATTGGATATATAGTATCCCATCTTGAATGTTTCTTACGAGTTTGGGGGCTTCTGGGTTCTCCTTGTGGAACTTTTTTACTTTCACTGGAGCATTGACGACATTTTTCACAGGCTCCCAGGTGGACTCTTCCACTGGGTAGTTTTTCCACTTGACAAGGTATTCCAGCCTCACTCCTCCTCTTCCGCTCACACGGCTTTCCAGGATCTCTTCAACCTTGTATTCGTTTTCCTTAGATTCTTCAACCATTTGCGTGTCCTTGCACTGCTGCTGCCTTTGCCTTTTGTTTGGGGAAAACCGGTTCCCTGTATGGCTTCAAAAGGACTTCATTGAAGATGTTATATACTTTCCAGGATGCTGGAATTTTCAGTTTGTAAGATGACTCGCCTACCTTGGCGAGTACCTCCAGTGGGCCTACGAATTTTCCATCCAACTTTTTGGTTGCTCGGATGACTGGTAAATTCTCCATACTGAGGTAGACCTTATCCCCAGGTTTGTACTCTTTGGCTTGGCAATGATGTTTATCATATTGTTCCTTCATTATTTGAGCTGCCTTTTCAAGTGCTGTTTTTGCCTTGGCATGAACGTCTTCCAGTTCTTTTGCCAATTGTTCTATTGCGACTGCTTTGGGTGCATAAGTAGGATCAAGTCCCTTGTTCAGGTGTTGTCCATAGTTCATATAGAAGGGAGTGAACCCCAGTGGCAGAATGAATCCAGTCATTATGGCAAAATTGAGCCACAGATAACCAATCCGACCAATTATCCTGTCGGTTGTTAACGAAAATTGTAAGGAACTCTTTTAGTTCCTGATTCACTCATTTGGTTTGACCATCCGTTTGAGGGTGGTAGGCTGTAGATTGATTGGCCTTTATTCCCAATATTCCGTATAGGTCATCCATGAATTTTGATGCAAATTGGGGTCCTCTGTCGCTAATAACTTTTTGGGGAAGTCCATGCTCCCTGAACACATTATCTCTGAACAGCACTGCTGTTCCTTGAGAAGTAATTTCGGAGGTGGTTGGTATGAAATATGATTTTTTTGTGAACCTGTCCACAATGACCAGAACCATATTGTTTCCCTTGGATTCTGGTAATGGTCCAATGAAGTCGACCGAGATGATCTCCCAAGGTTTGACAGGAACTTCATTGGGTCATAGGGGTGCTGCCCAGGCAGTCCTGTCTGGCTTTGCTTTCTGGCATGTTTCACAGCCAGGAATGTAACGCTCAATATCTTTGTGCATATTAGGCCACCAGAAGTTGCGAGTAAGCGACTCTAGTGTTTTGGCAACTCCTGAGTGTCCCCAGGAATGGTGTATGGCAATGATATCTTCTCGAAGCACTGTTACTGCTGGTACATACATGCGTCCCTGCCAAGTGATCAGTCCTTTGTCAATTTTGTATTCTCCTCCTGCAACTTCCAAATCTTTTTACTACTTGTGATTCCCACTGGCATCGAGGAACATCTCTGATGTCCTTGATGATATCATCAATTGCTCTGTCATCATTAAAGATTCTAACGAAGAGATGCTCCTTGAGCAAGATCACTCCTTCATTGTCATTTTCTCCTTTATTGTGTCCTGCCTGTTGAGACAACAAGTCAGCTTTGGTGTTGGATTTGCCACTTCAGTGTTTGATCACGAAGTTGTAATCCTGTAGGTCTGTCACCCATCTTGCTTGTTGTTGATTTAAATTCTGCACCTTCCTGAAATATGTTAGGTTCTGGTGATCTGTTAGAACCTCAATTGTTTGCTTGGCTCCTTTGAGGTAGTGCGCCCATTCGTAAAAGGCATGCATTACCACAAGCATTTCTTTGTCATATATCTTGTAGTTGCGCTCGGCATCATTTAAGGATTTTGAAATAAAAGCAATGGGTTTCCACAATCCATCCTCTCATTGGGACAGAATTCCCCCAATAGCAAAGTCTGAGGTGTCTACTTCCACTCGGAACTGGCTGTCCTCGTTGGGAATCCTCAATACTACTTCTTCAGCAATAGTTTTCTTTAGCCTATCAAAGGCTTCGTCCTGTAGCTGTGTCCACAGCCACTCCTCTTTTCCAGTGAGCTGTGTTAACAGCTTTGCTAGTTTTGCGAAATCTCGCACAAACCGTTGATAGAAATTAACGAAGCCCAGAAATTACTGGACTTCTGTTTTACATTTGGGCTTGGGCCATTCAGATACTGCTTTGACTTTCGCTGGATCCATGCGAACGGTGTCTTTTCCAATGATAACTCCTAGGAAGTCGATTTCACTTTTGTCGAAAAAGCATTTTTCTGGCTTTAGAGATAACTTGTGTTTTTCCAGTTTCTCTAAGATGCAGTTGACATGCTTTGTGTGCTCTTCTTGGTTCCTTGAGAACACTAGGATATCGTCCATGTAGATGACAACCCATCCTTCCACAATTTCGACTCAGAATATGTCATTCATCATCATCTGGAAAGTTGCCGGTGAGTTGGTTAGCCCAAAGAACATGACTAATGGTTCAAAGAGCCCCCGATTAGTTCTGAACGCAGCCTTCCACTCATCCCCTTCTTTGATTCGTACGTTGTTATATCCCCAACGTATGTCCATTTTGGAGAAGACCTTGGCTTGTGATAGCTGATCAACCAATTCTCCTATTAGCAGTAGGGGGTAGCGGTTTTTAACCGTCATTTCGTTTAGCTTCCTGTAATCCTGTACAGGTCGAAGTTTTCTGTCTTTCTTTTTGACAAAAAAGAAAGGTGATGCCATAGGGGATTTACTAGCTTGGATTCATCCAGAATCCAAGTTCTCCTTTAAGAACTCGTTGAGTTGTTGCTGCTCATCTTGATTTAACAAGTAAATTTTACAATCTACCAGGGTAGAGCCAGGGATTAGTTCTATCGCGTGATCCCAGCACCATCGCGGTGGTAGTTCATCAAAGGTTTCTTTTTCAAACACCTTTCGATGCTTTAAATAATGGTGGGGAACTGCTTCCTCTAATGTTTGCTTCTTTTCTTTTTCTGCCTGCTTTGCAGCTATTTTTGTGGCAGTTGAGGCAAAGGCTCGTACACACAATTCGGGTTCCCCAATATGAACTGCCAGTAGTCGGTCCCCTTCATGTAAACAGTAAGATGCGTCAATCTCGTCCTCTGGTTCCTGTACTGAGGACAGCTTCCAACAGGTGCCAGGGCATCAGTTGAACTCCAATGACTTCTTTTTCCAGTTAATCGTGGGATTGTGATGTTCTAACCAGTCATGTCCTAGAAATAGATCTGTTTTGCTGAGTGTAGCAAGAGTGCAATCCATGATCTCTTCGTGGGACCCTATCTGTAATTTGAACTGGACAAAATATTCCACACTTCCAGATCCGTTTCTGGTTCCATCTGCATTGTATACTGGAATGGGTCATAACAATTTTTTCTTGTTCATTTGGTGTTTTTCGACGAATTCCTTGCTTATACATGAAGTGGTACATCCAGAGTCTAGCAGCATAGTGATGTTGGTAGACTGAAAGGTATCCATGGTTGTTAGTGTTCCTTTTAGGTCTAATTCCTGTTTGCCGACTCCTTGAACCACTTTTTCTCGTAAGTGTATTAGGTTCCAAAGGGTGTCAGTTTCTGACAATGCATTTAGTTGCTGGACTAATTGTCCATCTACTTCTTTTTCTCTTTTATCGTCTACCCATTGTCGCAGGCATTTGATTGCAGTTTGTTCTGGCTGTTGCCAAATTCTCCTTAATACCCATTGAGGCGTCCAGGCTTTTAATCATTTTTCAGGTTTCACACTCATTTCTAAGTTCCTTATATGGTGTATGTTCCCACTGCATTCGTAGAGCAAATTGTGCAGGTTAATTGTGGAATCTACTGGTACTAATACACCATTACTAGAACTAGAGGCCAGCGAGATAGAGTGCTTGTCTACTGGCTTTCACCAAAATCCAAGACCTCCTCGATTTTAGTGCATCCTTCTGGGGTCATTTCCCCGTTATTTATTACTCATATAGTTTGTTTCCCTTTCTCCCCTTGGGTGATTCGTTTCCTTTCCCAACATCTTTCTGCTGGATGTCCCTTCTTTCCGCAATTCATACATTCGGGTATGGGTTTGTTCCCTCATGGTTGTGGGCACCTCCTACTGCTATGACCTTCCTTCCCGCAGTTGTAACACCAATATTTACTGGGGGGTTTCCTATCAACGTCCATCGCATTGGGATCTCGACTACTAGATGTGAATGGTGCCGGTGCTTTGTATTGATACTGAGGGTGAGAACTAGCACTTGGCATCTGCTCTCAGTATTCTTGTCGTACTTTCGAAAAGCCATAGGTTTCATTGGCTTTTCTGTATGCTCATGCAAGTGCCATGACCCTTGTCTGTATCTGTTGAAGCGTGGCGTTGTCTGCGAGTCCTCCATACCAAATTAGGTCCCTGCTGAGCACTGGGTTGAGGTTATTCTGGAACTGAGAGATTAGGGCTTGGTCGTTCCAATCTGTTAACAAAGTAAGGGAATTAAACTTTATGATGTAGTCCTTGACTATCATCGTTCCCTGTTGTAGTTTAAGAAGCGCCTCGATCGCCTTTTCTTTTGTTTCAGTTGACATGAAGAAGTCATGCATCTGATTTTTGAAATCAGTTCAGTCCATGAATGGAAACTGGTTATTTAGCGGTCGTTGTACCCATGCTCGATCATCCTCAGTGGATTCTCCTTGGTTCAGCTGTTGCCAGTCAAGATTTGGGCTCCATCCATTATTATCGATTTTATCCTGATATTCTTGGAGCACTTCTTGAAATGCTTTGAGCTTGACACCACTCCAGTCTGCAGCTCTGTCACCCTTGCCACCTTTCATCCTATAAAGACATATGGATATTCGCCTTTTTGGATCAGGTTCTCTTGCCAGCATGAAATAGGTTTCCATTTGTCTCAGCCAACCATTGACAGTCCTGGGATCCCCTTGATAATAATCAGGCATTTCTGCCTTTGTGAGGGGTCCCAGTTCCAGATGACTACTTCTTTGGTATTTGTTGATAATGGCAGCCAGAGCCTGCCCCGCACTAGTGATTGCCTGCTGTCATTGTTCTGCTTGCCGATGTATCTCATCCTCCCTTGCTGCTACTGCTGCAGCTGGCTGTGTTGGTGGAAGTGGCTCTATGGTTTGGGTATCGGCCCAGTGCTCTCTGTAACTGAGTAATGCCTGGTAGGCACTGACGATCATGTCAGCGGTAAGTCGAAAGACTCCTACTCTGACTCGATGTGATCCATAACCCTGCCACATCATTGCCTTCATCCACAGCCAACTGCCAGGTTCTCCTGATATGTGGACACAATGCCACATGCGACTGCATCCCTTTGTTTGTCTCCAGTATATGGGTTGGTCCTCATCCATAAGTTCTGGATCCCATCCATAGATTTCTCTAATGGTCGGGTATGCTGGCCATTGGTATGCATTCCAGTATTCCTGTTTGACCAACCAGAGGTAACAGTAACCTGGATACTTTGGATGCAACTTGTTTTGTTGCTGTTCAGTTAATCCTGGACGACCGTTTCGTAAACAAGGATCTATTTCTACCAGAGCTGCCGCTGCATCTGATCACGCTGGTTGCTCTGGTGCTCCCAACTCGCTTTCTTCCCCTAGACTTATTATTTCTCCTGCTTCGGGGTCCTTTGCTGGTTCTGCTCCCACTCAGGAGCATTCAGTGACCACTAGTGAATAATCTTTCCACCATGTCCCATCCATTTGTGTTGGCCATCTCTAGGCCTACATGTACAACGTCTGGTCATTTGGTGGCGGTCCACCTTGTTCAAATTCCTTCTTCACGGAATTGTTTCTCCATTTGTCATATGGGTTCAATGGTTGGGTACGCAGGCCATTCATATTTGTTCCAGTACTCTGGTTTGATAAGGCAGAGGTAGCAAAACCCTGGAACTGTTGGTGCAAGTTGCTCTGGTATGGGGCCCATGCAAATAGTCCACCAGAAGCCTGGCAAGATGTTTCCGTTTGTTGCGTGCATCCACGCATTCCAATCTTTGTGACTCATTGTCATTCCTTCATGTTTGTATAGTTCTTTTGTATGGTTTTCATAATGTATTTTGTGTGGTGCCACTTCGTAGTTTCGAATGGCTTTCCCCCCATCAATGATCATCATGATCCATTGATTGTATTCTGCCGCCATAAGCACTTTCCATATGGGACTGGATGTGTCCCCTTTGAATGACTCGTTTAATAGGTTTGTTAGGGTTAAATACTCCCTAGTTGCTCACTCGAGGGCTCGCTTTGCCTGTAATGCAGCTTTGTTTGCTGCCCATTGTTCCAGTAAGGCATTCCATGCCTCTTCCTGTGTTCTCGTCTCTTTGGCTTCTCGTTGCCAGATAATGTTTTGTGCTAACACCCATTTTTCTCATTTTCGTTCTTTCAAGAACATCCACCACAATCGTATGTGGTTATCATATCGGCAGTAGATGATGTCACCAGTTATTTCTTTTGGTCCAGATGGGACCCTATTGTGGTCGGTAACCCAGTCTGCTTCGAAGATGCATCCAATCTCCAAAAGTGTCACCTGGGCGTGAGGTAGTATGTATTTGAAAGAGCAATTCATTGTGACAAGGGGTGGTGTAGGATTTTTTCCTGTAAAAATAATTTTCAATCAAGTTCAGGCCCTCCACTGACACTTGATCCGTTTGCTCGGCTGTTGGTAATCCACGCCTGTCGATGATGCCTCTTGGGAAACAAGAGGGTTACTGTCTGCAGCGTCATGGGTCCGCAGGCTATCAAAGTACATGTGCCTGGCAGTTCGCCTCACTATCTTTGTGCCTAGTTATCAACCCGAAATCAGGTAGGGTTGCTAGTACAGGGAGTATGTGAGGAACTTTGTATCAGCCTTGATACACAACGTAGATCAAGTTTCTTCACTTGTTCCTGAGCTTTTCCACAATCACAGTATACATTACCCCGAGCATGTCTGTGGTCTCCTGCCTATGCTACTCTCGGGCGAACTCGTATTCTCGTCTGTGACTGTGTGGTAGACAGGCCCTATGGGTGTATTGAAGATCACTCGTTTGTGACCTGTTGACAGTGCGTGTATCAGTGTCGATGTCACCAACAGTTCCGGGATAATCGGATTTCAACCATCAAAGAAGATAACTAGGCCGTTGATTGTCTGAGCAACTACGAGCGACGTGCTCGGTGCTGTGACAGTACAATGGGGTAGAGAGATAAGTCTCTAGATTATGTCAGGACTGCCCTAGACACAACCTATATGACTCAAGTGGGGCTTGTTAGGCCAAAGACAAAACTGGTTGCTCAGAAGCTATGTCTAGTGACAATAGACTATCTAGAGACTTAAGAGTCTCTCTACTGCTAACTACTACCCTTATATACTCCTCTCCTGGTCTGTGCACAGACAGCGCACAGCTAAAGTCCCTCACAATAGAGACAATGCGCAGCAGCTAACTCTGCACCCATTAGACCTTACTTGGAGATCTCCTTCCCATGCCCAACTCCTGGGTTGTCTACATGCGGCCTTGCTATTGTTCAAGCATTCGGCCAATTCCCATACATGCTGTACCATTGACTCGGTTGTCTTTGGTGTTCCCATGTCGCCCCTCAGGTGCCATGCTGCTCATGTATCCTTTCATGGCATAGGCCCATCATTGGGCCGCATCCCAGTTGGCACTCGGTGTTCTCTTTAACTGATGCTGACATAACCTCCTTCCTTCTTGGGCTGTAGTGTTAATGTAGGCCTTCCTTGTGAAGTCCCTAGTGTAGTGTCTTGCTCTTGACATTTGAGCACAGTTAAATAGATGAAATGAAAAATATGTCCATGCTTTCCAAGCTCATATCTTCATAAGCTTTATTGACGTTGTTACTGTAATGTTTGAAGTGGTTTTTTGAAAATGAGAGGTGTGCTCATAACAATATCCATATGTGATCTCTATATAGATCCACAAGTTTGGCAGTTGATAGTTTGGTAGTAGTGGGAATGAGATGTTTCATTTTTGAGAAGCAGTCAACAATGGCAAGTATGGTGTTAAATCCTTTTGATTCAGGTAGTGGTCCAATGAGGTCTACAGAGATGTCTTCCCAAGGTGTGCTTGGTGCCTTATGTAGGTGAAGTGGTGTTGTTTTTGGTTGTTGACTCATCTTGTTTCTTTGGCATGCATCACATCCTTTGACATATTTCTTGATGTCTGACAATAGTGAAGGCCACCAGTAGGATCATGCTATGAGTTTGTTTGTTCTGAATATTCTGGGGTGTCCAGCTATTGGTGTGTCATGGTGGGTTCATATGATTTGATCTCGACATTTTGGATCAGCAGGGATGTAGATCTTTCCTTTGAAGGTAAGTACATCATCATTTAGGGTTGAGAAATGATCCAGCTTCTTTTGCTTAATTAGTGTTACAGCTGTTTCAATGGTTTTGAATGCTTTGATCTGATTAATGATTTGATGTTTGAATTTCCACTGGTGCCTGTTTGATCAATAAAGGTGATGCACCCCCAGTTAAGAATTGTTTGTCCTTGAACAATGTTATTACACTGCTAACACATTTAGCATCGAAATGGTGGTCAGGTAATAGGGCAATGTCCACCTGTTTGGTACTGCAGTTTTGTGTTGAGGGAGTTGAGATAAGATATCAGCTTTTGAATTCATAGTTCCCAGGATGTGTTTAACTCTAAAATTAAATTCTTGGGGGAACATATACCAATGCACTTGGTGCATGTTCAACTTCTGCAGTTTCCTAGAATAGGACAAGTTCTTGTGGTCAGACCAGATTTCAAAAGGTTCCTGAGGCATCTAGCAAATAAGGGCACCATTGTTCCAAGGCATAGATGATTGCCAAAAGTTCTTTATCATAAATGTTATAGTTGAGTTCTGTGGGGATCATTGACCATGAAATGAAGGTGACCATACACCATTTGCTGTCCTGTAGCTGGGACAATACTCCTCCTAGTGTGTAGCCAGAAGTGTCAACTTCAATGCAAAATTGACCAGTTGGGTGTGGTAGGGCAATGACTCCATCAGATACCATCTTGTCTCTAAGTGTCTCAAATGCTTTCTGAGCAGTAGCATCCCAAGTCCTAGTTGGTTACCAATAAGGTGCATTAGCAGTTTGACTACCACAGAGTCTCCTTGTACATCTCATCAATAGAAGTTACAAAAGCCTAAGAACTTTTGTAATTCAGTTTTATTTGATGACACCTTCCAGTCAGTGATAACATTGATTTTGGTCACTTCCATGTGTGCTTGGCCATGTCCAACAATATGACCTAGAATGGGTACTTTGTCAACTTCCCAATAGCACTTTGATTCTTTGATGAATAGCTGGTGTTCCTCCAATATTTGCAGGCCTTCTAGTGTGTTTTGATGTAGTCCTTCTTTAGTCTTTCCAATGAAGACTAAATTGTCCATGTAGATAACCACCTTGCCAGCCTGGATCATTGGTTGAAAGATAGTAGCCATCATATGCATGAAGGTTCCAGGTGAGTTACACAAACCAAAGTACATAACTGTTGGCTTCAAAGAGTCCTTGACTCATGAGGAAGGCAGCTTTCCATTTGTGTCCCCCCTCGATGCAAACATTATTGTAGCCCCAGATAATGTCCATTTTAGTGTAATATTGTCCTTTGACCAGAGTGTTGAGTAGATCATCAACATGGGGAAGTGGCATTTTATCTTTGATGGTGCAGGCATTAACTCATTGATAGTCTTGGAATAGGCAGTATCCTCCATCTTTCTTTCCAATAAAGAAGCATGGAGCTGCATATGGGGATTTTGACTTGCATATTTTCCCAGATTTCAATTCTGTGTCTATGAATTTGTTGAGTTCTTCTTCTACTAGTGTCATATGGTAGTTTTGGGCAGGTAGTTTTTTCAGTGCATCAGGTGTTAGGTTAATTTCATGATCCCATTCCTGCCAAATTGGGAGTTTGTTGAAATTGGGTTTGTCAAGTAGATGCTGGAATGGCTGTACATAGGAGGGTTTGATGCCTTTGGCTAATCCATTTTCATCAATTGGAACAGTTGGTTGGGATGAGGCAGTTTTTGCACTTTTAAGCATACCAGCAAAGCATCCTGTACATTTATTGAATGTGACTTTGTTGGTTTTCCAGTCTATGGAGGGGCTGTGATGTGATAACCAATCTTTTCCTAGCAGCATGTCATTGTGTCCTATATCCAGGACTAGCACTTCAAGGGTTTCTTGATGATCTCCTACTTGCATTTCAATGATGGTGACATGTGTGGCTTTCTTTTGTCAATTCAAAGATCCATTGGCATTCATCATGACAATTGATTGGGAGAGTGGATTTGTCAGTAGTTGCCATTTCTTTACTTCTTGTGGGTGGATACTTGTGATCTGACACCCATTGTCAACTTCTGGGGAGAAATGGACCCATTGTCCTTGTCTGTTTTTAATACATGCATCCAACATTACTAGTTGGGGTTCTTCTTTCAATAATCAAGGAGAGATAGATAGTTGTTCTTTCATCTTCTTTATGTATGCCTTGCTTGCAGACTCATGGGTTAAAGTGGGGGATGGATTAACTTGCTTTACACTAGGAGATGCAAAGTATTTAGTTGAGCTGGGAACTTTTTTAGTAGAGATGGGTATGGCATTTACACATCTCTTTTGGTAAAATCCTCCTGGGTTTGTCTTTGTAATAATTGTCTTCATCTGGTGTCAATTCCTCTAGTAGTGTATTGTCATCACCTATTTCTTCTATTTTCTTTGTCTCTCATGGATGGAAGGGTTTCTTTCCTTTATTCATGAGTGCTTTCTTCTTTTGGCAATCTTTAATTAAGTGTATTTGCTTCTGCATTTGTAGCAAGTGCCCTTCTCCTTCTTCAGCTGAGGGCAATCCCTAGACAGGTGTCCAAACTTCCCACAGTTGTAACACTGGACTGCCTTATTAGCATCTATTTCCATAGTGTGTCCAGCACTTCTGAACATGGTGCCTGTGGCTGTGCGAGTATCACGAGAGGTGGCAGTGCTTGAGGAAGTCAGGGTCTGATGCAAACCCTTATTGATGTTGAGATTGGTGCCAATCCTTCTTGCTTTGGTAATGAATGCATCATACATTTTAGGGGCATCAGCATCAGAGCTGTAGATGATTCAAGCAATGGCAGGACTAATTCCTCACTTTAAAAGGTACAGTGCTTTTGTGTCTCTGACTCCACTAGTGTATTTAAGTTCTTCAAACTGATCCAGGTATTCAGCAATAGACATTTTTATTGGCTGAATAAAGCTGTGGATATGATTAAGTGCTTTGTGGGAGTGAATAGGATCTGATAATCATGTGATGATCTGTAACTTGAAGGCTTCCCATGACTGTAGTTTGTTGTCAACAATCTCCTGATTTTTTAACAGCACCCAAGGAGTAGCACTTCCCTTCTTGCACCTAGATAGTACTGCAATGATTTTCCCTAATTCATCCAGCAACTTGTAGCCCTTTAAGTAAAGCTGCATATGCATCCACCAAGTGGCAAACTCTGCCTTATCTCCATCAAAATCATCAGGCTGGGTGACCACCTGTTGGAACTGCTTCTGGTGAGTTTCTTCATCTGTCATCTTGGTTTTATCTTCTCTGTGTGGGGTTCATTTGTCTTCTTCTTTGTGCTTTTCTTCCTTTCACTGGCATCTTTGTTCTAGGGCAGCTTCCCAATAGGTGATCCAAGAGTTGTAAAATTCTTCTGTAACAATGTGTTCTTTGGTTTCATCTAAACCTTGCTCTTCACAAAATGCATCCTAAAAGTCTTTTTTGGGGTAGTTGACTGGTGGTCCTAACCTAACATGTGTTCTGGACATGGTGACTTCTTCTTTGTAGACCATGCCTCTTAATTAGGCACAGCCTTGAATCCTAGGTTGGTGGTTGTTGTGGTTTGTTCAACAATTGATATGTCTCTAATGATGTGGTAGAATCATTTTCCATCACAGGCTTGATATTCCTGTCTTTGATTGCAAGTGATGCTTTCAATGATGTGATAAACTCCTTTGCTAATGTTATACTTCTGAGTCAAGTGCAAAGTTTGGGTTTTGAGAAGCATTGCTGTGAGCTGGAGGGTAGACCAGTATCCATCAGGTTCTGCAGTGCATGCAAGAGGGGTGATAGTTGTGGGATTGGTGGTAGGGGCTTCTCTTTCTTGTCCTTTGCTCTTCTTGGTCTTCTTGTAAGCATGCTGTAATTGACTCTTACATTCACTGATGAGGGAGTCTGATACAATGATTGGTGATGGTGGGGTGGGGGAGTTCTGGGTCTGGCTGGTCGAAGTGAGGGGGGTTGATGAATTCACTGAAAAAGGTGTATCCTGTAAAGAAGTCCTCTTCAATGGGTAGTACTCTGTCCAGGTTGATGAGATAGAAGGGCGATCATCTGAGGGTGTTTCTGTAGAACCTAGAGACTCTGATCTAGCAATTGAAGTGTAGTAGCTCTAGGTGAAATCAAATCTTTTAGTAGTTGTCTTGTACTTGGGTGAGTTGAGAGGAGTTCAGCAATATGTTAGGGTCAAGCTGGGGTGCAGTAGTGGCATGTAAATGAGGTGATGTGCAGCAGCGAAGTTGGCAGCTCCAAGGAGTAATGGATGGGCAAGGCAGACTCTGGGTGCACTAGGCAGGCAGAGGCGCTGCTTGGGTGTTGAGGAGGGAGGGGCTGACTGAAGAGTGAAGCTCAGGTAAGTGTGGACTAGCAATAGGAATCTATTGCTGAACTGGGGAACCCAGTCCAGTGCTCAACTACTTATACACAGGGTCATGCTACAAATTACTAAGCAGAGAACAAAGGGAAAAACTATTTAATGGCAGGGGATGACTTGAAGCTGTGGATCAAATAACATGTAAACAACACATACCAGAAATAGAAGATGTAAACATAAATAGAAACAGAATGGTCTGATGCCAAAAGTGAATGTCAAACCTTTGCCTAGAGAAGCGCCAATGTTACAGCATGGGAATGCAATGCACTGAGTTGTAACAGCTGGGGCACAGTAGTGCATGTAAGTGGGGCAATTCACAGTGGCAAAGATCAGCAACTCTAAGAGGTAGTAGACAAGCAAGGCAGACTCTGGGTGCACTAGGCAGGCAGAGGCACGCTTGGGTGTTGAGGATGGAGGGGCTGATCAAAGGGTGAAGCTCAGGCAAGTGCAAATGAGCAATAGGAATCTATTGCTGAACTGGGGAGCCAGTCCAGCACTACTATGATTTATATACACAGGGTTGCACTATGGATTACTAAGCATGAACAATGGAATGTGAGACACAACTGCTGTGGGTGGCAACTGCTGTGGAGCATTAATGGTAAGTAAACAACATGTCAACAACATGAGACAAATCAAGTAATTACTGTAAAGGGAGACATACAAAAGGAGAAACATTTGATGCATGCACAGGAAGGTGTTGAACCTTCATCTGGAGATAACCAATGCTAGACTGTTTGTAACATGACCTCACCATTAATGATCATGTCATCATGATCAAATGCCAGATAAAGAAAATGCATGGCCATCTGCTTGATTAAGCAGCTTCCTGAGAGCCTTCTTGCTAGATGCATAGCAAGTACACCCTTGTGATGAGATGGCCTTAAAATGCAGCATATGGGCAGGTCCACACATCCAGTATTTGAATTCAAATCCACCAAAGATATCATCCTGGCAGGTGTGGTGGGCCAGATAGTTCTGAGGTCTGAGTCATAGACTTGGGGTATTCCCCAAGGCAGTAGTTTGTCTTTGTTCAACCTATTGTCAATATGGGAGGTTGAGGAGCATAGGTAGGAGGTGGGGAGTTCAACCAAGGGAGCTGAGAAGACCAGAGAAAGTTCAATGGAATTAGTTGATATAGATTCAATGCAGGGCATAGGGAGGACAAGAGTGATTGGGGGTGGTAGCTGCTGAAGCTGTGTTAAAGTGGCCAACTGGTCTAATTGCATGTGAACATTTCCAAAGGCAAGCAGCAGATCAAAGTTGGCAGAGTAGGTAGTGCAATGCTCAACAAAGAGTCTTAATTCATTGACAGACCTGGACAGGTTATGTATGGATTCAATGATGTTGTTGTTAGTTAGGGGTGAATAAGATGATAACAGAGCTTGGATTGTGGCAAGGGTATTGAGGGATTGGCAGAGGAATTTGGGGATATGTTCAAATGAAGTTAGTCAGGTGCTGAGGTCAGTGAGGACAGTGTGATCTTCTCATTGTTGTAACAGTAGGATGGCTAGCATGTCCATGAGAGCTATAGTAGTGCGATTCTGCTTCTGAGTGGACTGTACAAGATGGTGTTCTTGTCAGTCCAAGGAGTGGCCACATGTTCCATCCAGGCAGTAAACCAAATGGGGATAGGGAGAGATCATATTAATTGGTTATGGGTGGCACTGTAGAAGTGGGATGCTTGATGAGCACAGGTTCTATAAACTGTTGTCACTGCCAAGACACCCTCCTCATGGTAAAGTAGTTGGCAATTTGAGCAATGGTGGCAATGGTGACAAGGTGAGCAAGTAGAATGAAAACATTTGAGAAAGCAGGTAAGAGGTATGCCAGAATGAAGAAAATGACTAGAGAGTAGGGCATATATACCCTGAGCAGGGATTAGTATGGCTTCAGAGGGTATCTTTTATGGAAATCTTTTTGAAGTTCCTGAGCAAACAAATCTTTTTTTGGTACCCACAAGTTGTGTGATTGATCATAGCCTTTCCACTTGATAAGGAACTCAATAAAAGTTTTTTGTCTGATTCAGTGTTGTCTAGAGTCTAGAATTTTCTCAATTTCATATTCTAGTTCTTCTCCTACTATTTCTGGAGGTGGTGGCAGGGGTTTCTGCTGACTCAGGAATGTTCCTTTCTGATAAGGCATGAGAAGAATCTCATTGAAGACTGGGAGGATGAGTCTCCAAGTGTCAGGGAGTTCAAGCCAATATGCCAATGGGTGTTAAGGTCAATGCCCTTGGTTTTGTTTCTAAGTCAACAGAGATGAATAGAGTCTCAGTCCACTCCCAGTCAATGGATGAAGATGACCTTTGGCACTGTGCTGAAAAGTGATGAAGGTGGGTTGGTTGATGAAGAGGATGAGAGCAATCAGATTGTTCAGATGAGAGCAATACTTGACTAAGTTGGAACTAAGGAACTACAGTACATGAGTGGGTTTATAAATGATTCAGAGAACAATGAGGATATGTAAAAGGAAGTGAAACAAGGGATGAAACAGGTAACAGAGATAGGGATGTGAAACATAATGATGAAGCAAAAGTTGTAACATTACCCCCCTCTTATGTGAGAAGTCACTGACTTCTCAAGGCCAACCATGGGTAGTCCAGGCATGGTCTGTCCTAGACTTGTACCAGTGGAGGATATTTTTGATGTCCTTATGTGCTGTATTGACATGCCATCACATGGAGTTGAGGGTGACTTTCAATTGTCAGATCTCTCAGCACAAGGTCTCATTCTGTGTAGGTCATTGCATTTGGGTCAATGGTGAGGGTGAGTCCAGTGAGGGCCCCAAGCAGGGATGAGAGGTCTTAGAGATTTACAGTCAAGTAGGAGGCTTCTCGGGAAGTGGCAGCAATAAGGGGGTTTGATTGAGGGATAGGCACAGGGGGGAATGACTTTGATGACAGGTTGTTCCTTGGTGAGTTCAGGTGGATGGATATGAATTTTGTCATCTGTAAAAACCATAGTGTCAGTTTCAATGAAGATTTCAAGGGGTGGTGTGAGGATGGCAGGTTCTGGGAGTTTTTCAGGGAAGGTGGTGGTGAGGGCAAGGACAGCTAGTAAGATGATGAGGATGACTCCTCCAGTGACTGCAGAAGAGAAGAAGGTGGAGATGAGGGTGATGAGGATGGCAATGAAAGAGAACATTTCAATATACAGTGGTGGTTGGAAGGCCAGGTAGTGGGAGTTGGCTCTTCTTTATAGGTTTTGTGTGGGAGTATGTTCATTGATGAGATTGTTCCAATGTGATGGTGTATAGGATTATCATGTGTACTCATCCAAAGTCTTCTGCAGGTCTTCTGCAGGCCTTCCATGCTAGCTATGAGGAACTCTGCCAACTCTGCAATTATCTGCAATAAGGCAAGCATCACTTATGCTCAACAACCAAGTCATCTCCTGTATATGGTGTCCAAACCCCATGCTAGTTGGCCATTTGCATCTGATGGTCAGCTCCACATCAGCCACTCTGCATAAAATCATAAGCTGGCATAGCTTAGTTCACCAGAGAAGGGACCATTGCCATCAATACTATATCTGTGTTAGGAAGGATCTACATTCAATGATACAAGGGTCACCCCTATGCAGCCACCATGTCATCCCTAGCAATGCAGCTGACATAGTGGATCAGGACCCTAGCAGATGAGTAAACCCATCAGCCAATGACCAGCTACAGTATAGACCAGCAACCCTTGGTCAGGTCCACAGAAAATAGAGAACAGGGACATGTCAAGCCAGATGAATCCTGGAGTTGCTGCCAACAGTGATCAGCAGCATCTATTTCCAGTCTATGACTCTATTAGTGTCCCACATTGGGTCGCAATATTGGTTCCCACTGCAGTGCTCCTATACCACTATCATGTCCCTCAGCTAGCCCCATTGCACTGAAAACTTTCAAGACAGTGATGCACAGCATTGAGCTCAACACACCAAACCTCTCCAACTGAGGTGCATGGGCACTCCATCAGGAATTCAACTGAAGCTGACCAAAGTGGGCTTGAGGGTGGCTGAGGTGACAACTAACTCGAAACTGCAAAACACGAGGTCATTTCAGGGAACCAGACCTATACTGGATTAAAGGACTAAGGCAAGGACAAGTAACACAAGTGGGGGCTGAATAACAACAGGACAAGGTGGAGACGAGGGCTAGACGAGGCAAATCAAAGGGGATGAGGGTGACAATCAAGGTGACAAGTTGAGGGCTAGACAAATTCAAGTACAGAGACACGACAACAAGTGTGGTGGATGAGAGGGACTAAGCAAGACGAAGCTAAACAAGGCAAGTCGAGGTCGAGGCAAGGCTAATCAAGGCAAGGGCTAGGCAAGACAAGTTGAGGGCAAAGTAGGAGCACAAGGTGCTACCAAGACAAGCTCTGAGATGCCAAGGGAGAGGGGAACAATGGGCGATTCTTCTCTGCTGTATTTCGAAGACAGGAGGATATATATATAGAAAGATGGAAGATAAAAATAATCCAAAACTGGGAGCATCAAGCAAGGGTATGTCAGATACCTCTGGGATACTGCACTGTTGAAGGCAATGGAAAACTATGCCAGGAACAAGGAACAGAATGATGAAATCAAAACAAGGATTGAAACTGACCAAAATGGCTATAACATCTCCACAATGTCCAAATGTATCCATGTGACTCTGAAACACCTCTGGAAAGTGGGCGCACCATAGATGAAGTCCAAAAAGTCTGGCAAAGAACTTGACACATTGAGAGCAATCAAAGAGGCTGGAACTGGGCTCTAAGGGGCATCCTGCTTAGATGGATTGGGGTCTATGTTGAGTAAGGAAGGTCTACTGGAGATCCTTGATGGGGATGATGGCAAATAATGAGTCTAATGACCTTTGGAAGAGTGTGATTGGTGATGAGCATTGTTCTGATGTGACAGTGTAGCTATACTCATCTGAGGTCATCTGCAGGTCATCCATGCTAGCTACAAGCAACTCTGCCAACTCTGCAATTATCTGCTATAAGGCAAGCGTTGCCCATGCCCAATCGCCAAGTTGTCTCCCATGTACACCATCCAAACCCTGTGCTAGTCAGTTGTTCACCTCCGATAAAGCACCCTGTTGGCTGATCCACATAAAACTGTCAGCCAGCACAGCTTAGTTCACTGGAGAAGGGACAGGCACCATCAAAGCAATATCTGCATTAGGAAAGGATCTGCATTCTACAATCCCAGGGTCACCCATACATGGATGCCACATCATCCCTAGCAATGCACCAACATAGTGGATTGGGCCCTAGCAGACAAGTAAACCCATTGGCCAACAACCAGCTACAGTATAGACCAGCAACCCTTGGTCAGGTCTGCAGAAAATAGAGAACAGGGATGTGTCAAGCCAGATGAACCCTGGAGTTGCTGCCAACCACAATCAGCAAGGTCTATTTCAATCCAACAACTCTATTAGCATCCCACATCAGGTCACAATATTGGTTCCCACCACAGTGCTCTTATTCCACCATCATGTGAAGACTTTCAAGACGGATTTGGATACATGGTTGTGAGGTGAAATTTTACAGAGTTACTTCATTATTTAGAGTAGAAAACATATATAAAGTCCCTGTACAATACAATATGATAGAAAAACATATCAGATCACCACAGTAGAGAACACAGTAGTCCACCCCAGTTCCTCAAGTCTCAGTTCTAGTCATGTACTCTTAGTCTTGTTCATGTCCTCTGTCTTGTCATACTCCACATCCTGCATTCCCTGCCATTACACACTTGAGTGCTATAATGTTATTATCTGCAAACTCTGCCAGTTCCATGCATCATAGTGTTGCCATTGAGTGCACCAGAGTTGACAGGACTTCCTTCATGACCTCACACCTTCCTCTCCTCCCTATTTCCAATAGCAGAGTGAGTATATCACTGGTTCAACTGGTCTTGAATGGCTAGTAATGTGTCCAATAATTGACAGCATGGTGAGGATAAGGCTTAAGGATAAAAAGGCATGCAAGATCAAAGGCAGGTGAAGGCAGGAATGGACTCCATAAGCGAGACGAAGGCCCACAACTCTTTCAGGCACTGAATTGGTCTTTTCCTGATGTGCCAGGGCTGCAATTCAAAAGCGGATCACTTGTGTGGGCATGGCAGCACCACAGCAATGCTAAAAATAGCTGGGACTGATATGTTTGATCAACCATCAATTGATGCTGAGATGCCAATTCAAAGCTGATCAATTTTCAAACTTCAACTGTGCTTGCCTATTGTTACAATTTCTTTCTCTAACATTTACCTGTTACAATAGCTCTTCTTCACTTCATCACTATACTTTGTTACTTGTTTCACCTGCCTATTTCACCCCTTGTTTCACTTCCTTTTATACCTCTCCATTGTCCTCTAGACTGTATATAAACCCATGCATGTACCATAGTTCTTTAGTTCCAACTTAGTCAACTATTGCTCTCATCTGAACAATCCTCTCACTCTTATCTTCACAATCGCTCAAGCTACCTTTATTGCTGTCTAGCACAGTGTCAAGGCCTACTTTGTCCATTGACTGGGATTAGACCAAGACTCTAGTCATCACTGTAGACTCTGTAATGAACCAAGGGCATTGACCTTAACACAAGTTGGAACTCACTGAACTGCTTAGTGCATCATCACTAGCCAGACAACATAGATCTGAAATGACCCGAAACCAGACTCTCTAGCCAGAGACCACTGAGTGATTCCTTTCTCTAGAAAGGAACATATTATCTAGAAGGACAGGAGCTCTTTTTCTCAACACTACATAAGCATTGGGAATTTCGAAGAGTAGGAAAGAACAGGAACACCCCAGTATCCGATGAATACTTTGAAGGAGATTACATCAAAGGAAGTGAACACTCACTACCCAGGAAACTTTGGGTTGAGTGGAGAAACGAACAGAAAGAACCAGAAGAAGAACCAGAACTATACTTTGAAAGACCAAAAGAAACCCTCTGGTGGGAAGAATACTGTGACAACAAATTTGACTTCGATGACACCAACCCATACTATGCCCTTACTGAAGAAGCTATCACTGGGTGGTATACCTTTTTAGAACAGAAACAGATTGAACATGAATTAGGAAACCTGAAACCTGAAACCGATGCTGAAATGGACACAAAACAAATGGCAACCAACACTGAAACTGCTGACACCCCCAGGGGAGATATCAAACCAGTTTCAGCATGAATCTTCACAGGAGATCAGACTGAAGCTAGATCATTCATCAATTGGTTTAGTGACTTCTTCACCATAAACACCCACAACTATGAGGGAAAGCATGAGAAAAAATAAGATATGTCCTCCAGTGCCTAGGAAAGGAACTGGACAACTGGAAAGAAATAATCCAAGAACAACTAGACAAAAAAGACAGACTCACCTGAGAAAATTATGACACCTTTGTCAGAAGATTCCTCGAAGATTGGGGAGAAGTAAACACAGCAGTTAGAGTGCTGAATGAGCTTACCAAATTATGAGTTGGAGGGGAGATCACTGTCCTGATCTATGTCCGAAAATTCAGGATGCTCATAGGGTCCTCTGGATTAACCAGAATCACTGCTCAACTTCAGGCCTTTGTTCAAGGCCTACCAACCACCATTGCTGCTAAAATCCTCGAAGAACAAGGTGACTTTAAAGCTATCACAGATGCCTACAGAAAGGCAGAACAACTCAACGCAGCATGGGAAATGATGAAAGCACTAGGAAAATCTGAAATGGGGTGACAGTTCAATAAAGCTGGAGGATCTAAAACAGTTTATGGCATACCAACCAGACAATTATCTGACAGACAATGGGAAGAATATATGCACTCTGGGAAGTGTTTCAGATGTGGAACCATTGGTCACTTATCCCAAAACTGCCCAAAGAAAGATACCACAAAAAATCTGTCTCCTCCAGGATGATTCACCAGAACAGTCATTGAGGATAATGATGCCAAGAAAATTTGTGCAATGATTGCAGCACTTAGCACTGAGGAATGAGACAATCTCCTCACCAACCTCAAAACTGAGAGTTCCTAAAGCGGAGGAACCAGAAAGCAGTTGGAACCTCCAAGAATGATTATGGACAGTTAGCACTTGACTCTGTAATAGTAAGATCAAATAATAATCAATGACTATCAATAACTGTCCAATCACCTGAATTACCTGCTGAAATATCTGCCCTTGTTGATTGTGGAGCAGAAGGAAACTTTATTGACAAAACGATAATGAAAACAATGAACAAAGAAGCATTAATCCGACCAATACAAGTCAAAAATGCTGATGGAACAGTCAATTTAAAAGGGATGATCATGCATAAAGTCAGAATACCATACCACATTGGGAATCAACAAATCGAGACAAACTTCCTGATCACTAAGCTAGGAGACCAGAAGCTCATACTTGGACTCCCCTGGTTAGAAGAATACAATCCAGCAATAAACTGGAAAGAGCAAACCCTTCTGTTTGAACACCTAGTCCCAGAAAGACCAATAAGACAAATAGGGAAAAACTTGGACCAGGAAATTGATGAGTACTGGATCAGGGTTAAAACTTCAACTTCACAAGCATTAGAACATATGCTACGCAAGGAGACCTTGACAACTCTACCAGACAAATATCAGGAATGGAAATCTACCTTCGAAAAAGCACCTTCAGAACGATTCCCAATTAGGCATACATGGGACCATGCAATCGATCTCAAAACCAGATTTACCCCAAAAGTCAGCAAAATCTATCCATTATCAATAAAAGAACAATCATCTCTCAATGAATGGATCACTGAACAGCTGGCTAAAGGATATATTAGACTGTCCAAATCCCCACAGGCCTTGCCATTCTTCTTCATGGCAAAAAAGGAAAGCAGAGCGCTCCGGCCATGCCAAGACTACTGATACCTAAATGAATGGACAATAAAAAACACGTACCCACTACCACTAATCTCTGATCTAATGACCAAACTATCTGGCACTCAATATTTTACAAAGCTAGATCTCCAATGGGGATACAATAATGTCCGAATAAAGGAGGGAGACGAATGGAAGGCAGTCTTCATAACTAACAAAGGATTATATGAACCAACTGTCATGTTTTTTGGTCTATGCAATTCCCCATCCACCTTCCAAACAATGATGAATGAATACTTCCAAGATATGATCAATGAAGGATGGTTGATCATCTACATGGACAATATTCTAATATGCAGAACAACAACAGAGATTTAGAAACCTGGACAAGACGCATCCTAAAACAGCTAAGAGAGAACGACTTATTTCTCAAACTCGAAAAATGCAAGTTTTGCACTCAGGAAATTGAATTCCTCGGAATGATAATCAGACCTGGGGAGATAACAATGGACCCAATCAAACTGGCAGGAATAGCAGACTGGCTGACACCAACAATGGTCAAGCAAGTACAATCCTTCTTAGGATTTGGAAACTTCTACCAGCAACTCATTGGGGACTTTGCAACTCTGGCTTGACCACTCACAGATCTCACAAAAAAGGATGAAGCATTCCTTTGGACACCGGAAAGACAGACAGCATTCAACAATCTGAAACACCAATTCACCACTGCCCCAGTACTTCAAATGCCAGATATCACCCAACCTTTCATCTTACAAACTGACACATCAAATAAAGCGATAGGAGCAGTCTTAAAGCAAGCTGAGAAAGCAGGACTGTTACACCCCTGTGGCTTCATTTCGCATGCCCTAACTACAACAGAGCAAAACTATCAGATCTACGACAGAGAACTACTAGCAATCATTAAAGGACTTACAGCTTGGTGACATTTCTTACATGGATCACCACACACCACCATTGTCCACTGTGATCATAAGAACCTATCCTTCTATCGAACCCCACAATGTCTTACACACAGCCAAGCACAATGGTCTTCATTTTTGAGTGAATTTGACCTTTGAATTGAGCATGTCCCCAGAACCAGGATGTTTGAAGCCGATGCCCTATCCCAATGACCAGACCACATAGGTACCAATGACACTCCAGAAGAAACCACTGTACTACCCCCTGAACGATTCATCAGACTCATAGCAGACAACCTAGCAGAGAAGTTGCACAAAGGCATGATCAAGGATGACTTTGGACAAATATTAGTTGAAGTAATCCAGAATCATTGTGCACCACCAATAAAATCGAAGCTCCAAGACTGGACATACTCTGACCACATTGTACATTATCAAGGGAAAGTATATGTCCCAGATCAAGATGGATTACATACCCAGTTCATCAAGCTCACACACGAATCACCCACATCCAGACACCCAGGACGATTCAAAACCCTAGAATTACTTAAATGGTGATGAACCTACTCCAATGCTGGCTGGCAAGGGAGTGGTGAGGGGGTTGAGTCCAGGAAGACTCCCAGCACCAAGGCTGAATGATATTATGGAGGAGGGTGTATTGTATTGTTTGTCTGTGACCCAGTAACTAAGTAACTATGTGACTGTCACTATAACTAACCCCTATCCACAGCTACACTGAGCTAATGCTCATCAACAGAACTACTGGTGGCCTGGAATGAACAAACACACTCGAGAATGGATCAAAGGATGTGCACTTTGCCAGCAAATGAAAGTTAACACCCATCCAAACACCCCTGCCCTACACCCAATCAAATCTAATGCAACCCGACCTTTCCAACAAGTCACGATCAACTTCATTACAGATCTACCAGTCGCTGATGGCTTCAACTCAATCATGGTCATGGCGGACCATGGCCTTACAAAGGGGGTAACCTTTTCCCCTTGCAACAAAATGATCAACACACTAGAAACTGCAAATTTATACATAAATGGGAACTTCAAACGATTTGGTCTACCTGACATCCTCATATCTGACAGAGGACTGCAGTTCACATCAAAAGTATTCCAAGAAATAGGAAAGGTGCTGGGAATCAACCATAAAATGAGCACATCCTATCACCCTCAGACAGATGGCAAAACAGAACAAGTCAATCAGGAACTAGAAGTCTACCTCCGAATGTTCTGTACAAATGAACCACACAAATGGAAATTGCTATTTCCAATTGCAGAATTTGCTCACAACAACCGATACCATGATACCATCAAAGCATCACTGTTTCAGCTAATGTATGGAACAAACCCTGTCACAATTCCCACAACTGTGCACCCTATGACAACCCCCACAGCTGAAGATCGGCTACGAATGCTACAGAAGGCCAGAGAAGAAGTGCTCACTGCACATGAGCTTGCCAGGCAGATGGTAGCACTCAGAACAAAGGACAAAAGCACTAAGTTTGAAAATGGAAACAAAGTCTGGCTCAAAAACCGAAACCTCTGAATACCCTATGAATCAAGAAAGCTAGCACCAAAAAGAGAAGGACCCTTCATAATCAAACAAGTACTAGGACCTGTTACATACAAACTGAAACTCCCCAAACAATGGTGCATCCATCCCATGTTTCACACTGCATTACTAACCCTGTACAAGGAAACAATGACACATGGACCAAACTTTACAAAACCACCCTCTGATCTTGTAAATGGACAAGAGTTCAAAATAGAAGCAATTGTTACACACAGGAAGCAAGGAACCAGCTATCAATACCTAGTCAAGTGGAAGGGGTATGGACCGAATGAGAACTCATGGGAACCCAAAACAAATCTCAGAAACGCTGCAGACATCCTCAAAGCATATAAGAACCATCAAAACTTGCTATGAATACCATGGTTCAGTATCGCAACAAGCAGATTCTCAAACAAAATATCAGACATACCAAAAACATTGCTTCCCCCTACTCTCAATTCTCCCCTTGACAATCTATCCCAAAGCTCAGACATCTAATCATCCAACTCCCTAATCGAACTCACCCCCACCAAGGACAACATGCTATAGGAACAGCCTTCCTTGAAGTATGCAAGATCTTGCTCTACCAAACAAAGGTACCATCATTACACCCTGTATATGGACCACAGACTAGCCCCAACTGTCGAACAACAACCGAGACTGTCATCAGAAATTGCTATACCAGAGAAGCACAAAGAGCACTAAACTTATGGATCATCAACCGAACAAGAGACCTAGAAGTGGTGGGAGTGACCTGCCTACACCATGCAGCTGCACTATTCCCTGATAGGATTGACTTCCCATCTAGTGGACCACTAGACTTTGACCTCCCTCTGAACTACCTGTACATCCCACATGGGGGAATACCACCTCCATATCCAAACCTGCCACCACCACCCCACTACCGAAACTTTGAATGGGAACCAGGATACCCAATGATCACCAGCATCATCCATCATACAAATCATGGAACCATTACACATTGAATCACACCTAGACTGCTACACGAACCTCATTCAGCAGAAGGGACTCCCACACAACCTAATACTCCCAGGCCAGAAGCACTGGCCAATCAACTCTTATGAGATATCCTTTCTATCAATGCAGATGGCTCATTCTGGGAAATGGACTACATAAATGAACATACTCCCACACATGACCTATAAAAGGAGCGACTCTGTTAGGAGTGCCCTAAACACAACCTTAGAAGTCCCACAAGTGTCAGCTTGTTAGGCCTAAGATGATACAATTGCTCTGTAGCTGTGTCTAGCGAACACAAAACTATCTAGAGTCTTAAGGACTGACTACACTAAACTACAGCCCTTATATACTCCATCCCCTGGTCTGTGTGCAGGCAGCACGCAGCTAAAGTCCCTCATGCCGGGATCAATGTGCAGCAGCCGAGTCTGCACCCACCATACCATTCTGGAGATATTCCTCCCACCCCAATTGCCTGTCCTTCCATACCTGGCTAGTGTTATGTTGGCACTCTTGAGCGTTGAGCTAAGGGCAGCACCTGCCTGACCAATCCACAGTTGCCATCTCCATACAGCAGCATCTTATTGTGTTGTGCCTTCAGCCATTCCCACCAATGCCAGTACCATTCCCTTGGTACTTTCAGGCATTCCCATTCCACCCCTCTGGCACATCTAGACCTTGGTTTGAGTTGTGGTCTAGGCCCATCATCAGGCCATCCTCCATGTCAGCACTCAGTATGTTCAATAACTGATGCTGACCTAACCACCTTCCTAATAAGGGCTATAGTGTTGTGTAGGTATCCTGCTCTAAATCTCATCGTCCTGCCCTTGTATTGTATCATTCTTGTGAGATAAAATAAAGATAAAGAAAAGAAAAATATAGTCCATCTCCCATATCTGCATAGTTGTTGTTGAGGTTGTTACTGTAAAATGGAAATTTCCGGGGTGTGCTCATAACATCCCCCCCTTAAGGCCTCGCATCCCGAGAGGCCGAAGTAGCTGCATCCACATAGTGTGGATCTTTTTTCATTCGTTCATAGAAGTGGTCTAACCACTCTGCCTTTTCCTTCAGTGTAAGTCCAGTATGCTCAGAATCTTCATCTTCTATTTCCTCCACTGTGGTCCTGAACTTGACCACCTTTTTTTGGCGCACAGTGCCTGCTATCCTCCACTGTCAGTCAAGTTCTGACTTGCTGCTCTCTTTTGCAGTCATCACTTTCACTGGTTTCTTTAAAATTTTCTTGGCAAGTTCCACCATATCATGCTCTCAAGCCTTTCGTTCCTCCACTGGCTCCTCCAGTTCTGTCTTCTTTCGGAAATTAAGCACAGGTATTTCCTGCCTGCATCTGCACTCCATATTTTCGAGGTATTCTTGACCAAACTTCCCATCATTCCAACCGAAAAGCCTTTGTTGGCTTCAAGCTTGAAAATTCTGTTGAGGGACTGGATTTGTCCTGTATGTAGTTCGTATGCGCCTTGGTGCATGTGGGTTATCTCTGTGGAATTTCTTAACCTTTGCCTGAGCATTGGCAAGGTTTTCTGCTGGTTCCCATGTGGATTCCTCCACTGGGTAGTTCTTCCATTTGATGAGGTATTCTAATCGACCTCCTCCTTGTCCGCTAACATGACTGTTGACTACCTCCTCAACTTCATATTCATCCTCCTGGGATTCTTCTACCATTTGCACATCCTTGTGTGCTGCCACTTTTGCCTTTTGTTTAGGAAACACTGGTTCCTTATATGGCTTCAAGAGGACTTCGTTGAAGATGTTATATACTTTCCAGGATGCTGGAATTTTCAATTTGTAGGCTGATTCTCCTACTTTGGCTATTACTTCGAGTGGTCCCACAAACTTTCCATCAAGCTTCTTGGTTGCCCGAATTCTGGGTAAGTTCTCAGTACTGAGGTAGACCTTGTCACCTTTTTTGTATTTGACTGTTTGCCAGTGATGTGTGTCATAGCATTCTTTCATTATTTGAGCCACTTTCTCCAACACCTTTTTGGCTTTGGCGTGTACCTCCTCTAGTTCCTTTGCCAATTGTTCGACTGCTACTGCCTTTGGGGCATAAGTCGGGTCCAACCCTTTATTAGGGTGCCTGCCATAGTTCATATAAAATGGGGTAAACCCTGTTGCTGCATGTACTCGATCATTGTGGCAAAATTGTGCCACCAACAGCCAGTCACTCCAATTGTCCTGTCTATTGTTGACAAAGATTGTCAGGAATTCTTTAAGTTCCTGATTTACTTGCTCCATCTGTCCATCTGTCTGGGGGTGGTATGCCATTGACCTATTGGCTTTGATCCCCAACATTCCATAAAGATCATCCATGAATTTTGAAGTAAACTGAGGCCCCCAATCACTGATCACTTTGCTTGGGAGTTGTTAAGGTCGATAGCCAGAGCTCTAAGGTTCAACCCTAGGCTAGGAGCGATGTAGCTGAGGAGGAAGTACAGAGCTAAGACTAGTACTCGACTAAGGTCAAGATGGGTAGCTACAGTGATAACTAGCTACTTATATACCTAAGGACCCAGGTAAGTGAAACAAGTATCAAGGGGTTCAAGGATGAGACAAGGGATGAAACAAGGGGTGAAACAAGGGGTGAAACAAGGGGTGAAACAAGGGGTGAAACAAGGGGTGAAACAAGGGGTTAAACAGGGGTTAAAACAGGGGTAAAAAGTTAGGGTCTAGTTTGTAACAGGAGTCCATGCTCCTGGAATACATTGTCCCTAAATAGCATGGCCATTCCTTGCGAGGTAATCTCTGTGGTTGTCGGTAGAAAGTAGGCCTTCTTGGTAAACCGGTCTACAATGACCAAGATCATATCGTTGCCCTTTGATTATGGCAATGGTCTGATGAAATCTACCAAGATTACTTCCCATGGTTCCAAAGGAACCTCATTCGGTCATAGTGGTGCTGCTCATGCTTGTCTATCTGGTTTGGCCTTTTGACAGGTTTCACATCCGGGGATGTACTTCTCAATATCAAGACTGGGTTCAACGTATCTCCCTTGTACTGAACCTCCAGTAATTCGATGAGGGTTTGGTATTCCCTCTCAGCCTTCTTCATGGCTCTTTCTGCTCGTAGCACTGCTTGTGTAGCTGCACATTCCATTAACAAAGCCTCCCAGGCTTCTTTCTGTTCCAACTCTTGTTTGAGTTCTCGTTCCTGCAGGATCTGCTTGTTAGGATGACCCTAAACACAACCTATCCACTCTCAAAGGATGACTTGTTAAGTCAAAGACGATTCTATTGCTCTATAGTTATGCCTAGGAGACAAAAACTATCTAGAGACTTAAGGTCTGTCTATGCTAAACTACAGCCCTTATAAAGTCTCTCCCTGGTCTGTGCGCAGGCAGCGCGCAGCTAAAGTCCCTCACAATAGGGATCAATGTGCAGCAGCAAACCTGTGCCCATCTAACCTTCTCTGGAGATCCTCTCCCACCCCCAACCCCTGGGTTGTCCTAATATGGCCACACTATTGTTCTGTGTCTCGGCTGACTCCCACCAATGCTGTGCCAGTCCTTCAGCACTATCATGCATTTCCCATGTCACCCCTCTGGCACCATATCACCCATGATTCCTTTCATGGCATAGGCCCATCATTGGGCCGTTATCCTAGGCGGCACTCGGTTTTCCTTATAACCGATGCTGACCTAACCACCTTCCTTATTTGGGCTGCAGTGTTCACGTATACGTTCCCCCATGAAGTCTTGTTGTTCCGTCTTTGTATCCAAATGTTTGAGCCCTATGAAATAGATAAAAACTAAAAGAAAATATGTCCTTGCTCCTGAAGCTCGTCTCTTCGTTATTGTCATTGATGTCGTTCCTGTGAAAATTGTGCGGAGTGCGTTATGCTCATAACACTGCTGGGCTTGAGCATGCTCAATTCTGCACTCCTCTTTCCGATATTTCCACCACAATTGGACGTGGTTATCATAGCGGCGAATGATAGTGTCACTGACAAATTCTCCAGGCCCCATCTGGACTGTATCATAAATAGTGACCCAGTCCGCCTCGAAGATGCATCCTATCTCTGAGAGTGTCGCCTGGGTGTATGGTAAAACATATACAAAACAGCAATGCATGCCTCCTCGTATGTTCTCTCTTTATTCTAAAACAAAAAAAAATCTTCAACCAACTTCAGGCCCTCCACTGACAGTTGATCTGTTCATTCAGCTTCTGCCCCTATCAATGACGCTCCTTGGGAAACAAGGAGGATTGTGTCTGATTTGTTGTGGGTCAATAAGCTACTTATTGGGTGCACCTGGCAATTCACCTCACTATCTTTGTGCCTAGTTATCAACGTGCAGCTTATTTTGCATTGCTAGTACAGGGAGTATGTGGGGAACTTGGGTTCAGCCTTGATATGCAACACCAATAAGATTTCTTTGATCATTCTGTGAACTCTTCCACAATAATGGTATACTAAACCCAGGGCATGTCTATGGTCTCCTGCCTATGCTTCACCCCAGCAAACTAGTATTCTCATCCGTTACTGTTTGTAGATACCCAGCTGGGTTTGTTGCCAGGCCCTATGGGCGTATTGAGGACTACTCATTCATAGCCCATTGACAGTATATGTACTGATGTTGATGTCGCCTGGAGAGGTTGTGGGCTGCGTGATTACTACCTCTCAGATAAAAGTCTAGGCTGTTGACACTGTGAGCAACGACAAGCAAGGCATGCTTGGTGCTGTAAGATCAATGGAGTAGATGGTAAAGACTCTAGATTATGTTAGGAGTGCCCTAAACACAACCTTAGAAGTCCCACAAGTGTTGGCTTGTTAGGCCTAAGACAATACAATTCTAGTGAACACAAAACTATCTAGAGTCTTAAGGACTGACTACACTAAACTACAGCCCTTATATACTCCATCTCCTGGTCTGTGCACAGGCAGCATGCAGCTAAAGTCCCTCATGCCGGGATCAATGTGCAGCAGCCAAGTCTGCACCCACCATACCATTCTGGAGATATTCCTCCCTCCCACCCCAGTCGCCCATCCTTCCATACCTGGCTAGCATTATGTTGGCGCTCTTGAGCATTGAGCTAAGGGCAGTGCCCGCCTGACCAATCCACAGTTGCCATCTCCATACAGCAGCATCTTATTGTGTTGTGCCTTCAGCCATTCCCACCAATGCCAGTACCATTCCCTTGGTACTTTCAGGCATTCCCATTCTGCCCCTCTGGTGCATCTAGACCTTGGTTTGAGTTGCAGTCTAGGCCATCCTCCATGTCAGCACTCAGTATGTTCAATAACTGATGCTGACCTAACCACCTTCCTAATAAGGGCTATAGTGTTGCGTAGGTATCCTGCTCTAAATCTCATTGTCCTGCCCTTGTATCATATTGTTCTTGTGAGATAAAATAAAGAAAAAGAAAAGAAAAATATAGTCCATCTCCCGTATCTGCATAGTTGTTGTTGAGGTTGTTACTGTAAAATGGATATTTCCAGGGTATGCTCATGGCAGACTCCCACTTTCTAGCCTTCCAACCGCTGTTGCATACACAGAGATGTTCACCCTCATTGCCATTCTCATCACCCTCATCTCTACCCTCTTCCCCTCCATCATCATTGGGGGACTCGTCCTTGCCACCCTGCTCACTGTACTTGCCCTTGCCTACACCTTCCCCGAAAAAGTCCCCGAATTCAACATCCTCACCCCACCACTTGAAATCCTGGTGGAAACCAAAACAATAACCTTTGCTGATGACAACCTGCACATTCACCTACCAGAACTCATCGAAGAACCACCCATTGCAGAAGAGATCACCCCTGCACCCATTCCTCAATCCAACCCCCTCATTGCTGCCACTTCCTTAAAGGCTTCATACATTGTAGCAAATCTACATGACCTTTCAGCCCTGCTTGGAGCCCTCACAGGACTTACCCTTACCACCAATCCAAATGCCATGACCTATGCAGAACAGGACCTCACACTTCAAGAACTTCGCCAATTGAAAGTCACCCTTGACTCCATGCGATGGCATGTAGATACAGCACAGAAAGATATCGAAAACATCTTACACTGGTACAAGTCTAGGAAAGATCATGCCTGGACAACCCAGGGTTGGCCTTGAGAAGTTGGTGATTTCTCACATAGAAGGGGGGTAATGTTACAATTTCTTTCTCTAACATTTACCTGTTACAATAGCTCTTCTTCACTTCATTGCTATACTTTGTTACTCATTTCACCTGCCTATTTCACCCATTGTTTCACTTCCTTTTATACCTCTCCATTGTCCTCTAGATCATATGTAAACCCACACATGTACTGTAATTCTTTAGTTCCAACTTAGTTGAGTATTGCTCTCATCTTCACAATCCTCTCACTCTCATCTTCACAATCACTTGAGCTACCTTTGTCACTGTCTAGCACAGCATCAAGGCCTACTTTGTCCATTGACTGGGATTAGACCAAGACTCTAGTTGTCACTGTAGACTCTGTAATGAACCAAGGGCATTGACCTTAACACTTACCTATGGCACTGCATACTGGTATTTCACCACATGTACTACATACTATTACTTGACCTCAATTCAACTTTTCCATGCAGGGAGAAAAAAGAGCAGCCAATGATTCTACATACACAAGCAATTCTCAAGTATTTTGTGTCAAAACAACTTTAAGGGGATTGGGAATTATAGTTGCCATGACACCCCTGATAGTCACTTGGACCATGCATGGCTTATGTACATATGTGGAAAACTTTGTCAACTTTCACACCTCAATGCCCTAACCATGTGATTAAAAGGATAAACATGTTCATCTAATTGCAATGCCCAATACCCAGTATGCAATCATCAAAAGTTCCAACAAATAAGGTGTATTACAAGACTGATACATTTGACATGAAAAGCTATCCTCTCAGGACCTCTTCTCACCTGCCTCCTTCACAGTTTGCACACATGTTGCCAGTTGGTGCAATTCCTTCAAAAATTTGTTATATTCCAAGGTTGTTGGATGCTGAGGTCCCATCAATTGATGTGCTAACTCAACAGCAATGGTGAGCATAGCCTCAGCCTCACTCCACCTATTCTGAAGTGTATATGTGGCTGCCAAATTCTTCATGGAGATGAGAGTGTGTGGATGGTCTGATCCAAGTTTTTCTTTTGTTGCCTTCAACTCATCCAGCTGCAGCTTCTCTGCTTCATTCCATCTTCCCTGATATCTGTATGTCAATGCTAAATTGTGCATGCTACTGAGAGTGTGTGGATGGTCTGATCCAAGCTTTTCTTTTGTTGCCTTCAACACATCCAGCTGCAGCTTCTCTGCTTCATTCCATCTTCCCTGATCACTGTATGTCAATGCTAAATTGTGCATGCCTACTGAGAGTGTCTGGATGGTCTGATCCAAGTTTTTCTTTTATTGCCTTCAACACATCTAGCAGCAGCTTCTGTGCTTCATTCCTTCTTCCTTGATCATTGTATGTTGATGCTAAATTGTGCATGCTGCTGAGAGTGTCTGGATGGTCTGATCCAAGTTTTTCTTTTCTTGCCTTCAACACATCCAGCTGCAGCCTCTCTGCTTCATTCCATCTTCCCTGATCACTGTATGTCAATGCTAAACTGTGCATGGAGATGAGAGTGTCTGGATGGTCTGATCCAAGTTTTTCTTTTGTTGCCTTCAACTCATCCAGCTGCAGCTTCTCTGCTTCATTCCATCTTCCCTGATATCTGTATGTCAATGCTAAATTGTGCATGCTACTGAGAGTGTGTGGATGGTCTGATCCAAGTTTTTCTTTTGTTGCCTTCAACACATCCAGCAGCAGCTTCTCTGCTTCATTCCATCTTCCCTGATCACTGTATGTCAATGCTAAATTGTTCATGCTACTGAGAGTGTGTGGATGGTCTGATCCAAGTTTTTCTTTTGTTGCCTTCAACTCATCCAGCTGCAGCTTCTCTGCTTCATTCCATCTTCCCTGATATCTGTATGTCAATGCTAAATTGTGCATGCTACTGAGAGTGTCTGGATGGTCTGATCCAAGTTTTTCTTTTCTTGCCTTCAACACATCCAGCAGCAGCTTCTCTGCTTCATTCCATCTTCCCTGATCACTGTATGTCAATGCTAAATTGTTCATGCTACTGAGAGTGTCTGGATGGTCTGATCCAAGTTTTTCTTTTGTTGCCTTCAACTCATCCAGCTGCAGCTTCTCTGCTTCATTCCATCTTCCCTGAGATCTGTATGTCAATGCTAAATTGTTCATGCTACTGAGAGTGTCTGGATGGTCTGATCCAAGCTTTTCTTTTGTTGCCTTCAACACATCCAGCAGCAGCTTCTCTGCTTCATTCCATCTTCCCTGATATCTGTATGTTGATGCTAAATTGTTCATGCTCCCGAGAGTGTCTGGATGGTCTGATCCAAGTTTTTCTTTTCTTGCCTTCAACACATCCAGCTGCAGCTTCTCTGCTTCATTCCATCTTCCCTGATCACTGTATGTCAATGCTAAATTGTTCATGCTCGAGAGAGTCTCTGGATGGTCTGATCCAAGCTTTTCCTCTCTTGCCATTAACATATTCAGCTCCAGCTTCTTTACTTCATTCCATTTTCCAATGTGATCAAAGACAAGTGCAAATCTCTCATGCTCATCATCATAATACATTACTTTTATCTTATTGTCAAGTCCATATTGATGATTTGACTCAATATGTGGAGTCAGCAATTGACAAAATGCATGGTTGTATAGCTCATAGTCAACCCCTACTGAGCAGGATAGCAATGCCCTTGCTTTCCAGTACCAGGTGACTATCTCCTTCTTTGGTATCCTGTCTCTGCTCCAGGAATGAACCAATGGGTGCATAAAGTATTTTGCATTCTGGCTTTTTATCAAAGAAAATGATACAAGAATCTGAATGCCATCCAAGAATTGGATCCTATTCCATTTATTATCTTCACTCAAAAACAAAATTTGAGAATCCAATAGTGATGCAGATAGTGGAAGTGGAAGCTGTTGGCTCAGGTCCCTCTTTACATACTCCTCAGCAGCATTCTTGAACAACACTTCTGGTATGCTGGTATGATGTAGAAAGGAAAAAATCTGTATCAGAGTGATAGCATTCCTTGCTGAAATAGCCTCTGATCCCATTCTTCTTGCTGCCCTGGTCTCAATCTCCTGCATAGATATTTCCCATGTTCCATATGTTGATCTACCATAATTAGATGCACCTTTGAATTTTTCATCAGACATTAATGTTTTCTGGTGATTGGAGTACATCTCCAGATAATCCTCAATGCTACAACTGCAAGTTTGGATATATGACCCAGCTTGATCAAGGGCAAGTGGAATACCACCTATTTTCTTAACAAGTAGCCTGGCTGACTGCCTGAGATAGTCATATGAGCCATCCAGTGAGGAGGACTCCAGAAGCAATGAAATGGCTTGATCCTCTTCCATTTCAACCACCTCCAATGAATTCCTTGCCAATGTGATTCTCTGAAAAGCAGGATTTCTGCTTGTTATCAAAATGTTACCCCTCCTTCCTGGTGGGAGGTACTTTTCAACAACTCCATATCCTCTATCTGCATTGTCATATATAACCAGCCAGTTGGCTCTCCCAGAAATCCATTTGAGAGTCAAAGTAACTGCATCTGTTGCTGCATCAGAAGTGACATTATGTGAACAGCCAATCTGTTTCAAAGCAACATCAATAGTTTCTTCAGAAGAAGCATCAATCCAGAATATGTTAGAAAACCTAGGGCATTCAACTATTAGCAAAGTCCAAGTATGGTGATGAACTCACAATTGGTCATTCTGTTCAATGAATTTCAGGCATATCTGAGTCTTTCCAATCCCTCCCATGCCATACAAAAGGAATGACTTCCTCTCCTCTTCTTCATTTTTCTCAAAAAACGCCTTTAATTTATCAAGATATCTATCTTGACCTATGAACATAGCACTAGAATGTTTCAGAGGAAGTAAAGGTGGTAGAGTTGAAGCTGGTTGGGTTGAATTGACATAATGATTGTTGATTATCTGGGATTGTAATGACCATGAGACACCTTCTCTCACATACAAAAACATACTTGGTCCCCTTGAACTTCAGTGATATCCCGAGCAATGAGAGCAAAATCACGAGCACCAGACAAGAAGCCTGAGTTTGTGCCAGGCCAAAAGGATCTCAGTCGTTTTCTAGCCTCTGTCTATAGAAAAGTAGTTAGCATTGAATCCTGTCATAATCCAGGTGAATGTTACCAAGAATTTCGATGGCATGAGGATGTGGTAGTCAAAAGGGAAGACAGAGAGTAACAGATGTCACACCAGCTGCCGTGGAAAACGTACGTCGGCAAATTCCGTCATTGCGATGCTTTCATGAAAGCACTGTGCAAGCCATTGACCGTGCATACAGGTCATATTATGATTATGTATGCACTGCTGCAGCTCTCCAGAGACGACATAGGAAAAGATTTCGGGCTCGCGGTGCGAGTGGGCCTTGTTTGTAGCCACGCGGTCACTGATAAGTGGCGAAGGAGAAGGTGTGGAAAGTCTTGAGCCAGCCGTGGCCGCGGTGCTGTGTGAGACAAGGAATGATAGAAGTCATGGTTTTGAGATGAGGAATGGTTGCGGCGCCGAGCACGATAAATACCCGTCGCTCAGTCAGTCCGTCAGCATCCCTGCAAATCTCACCCGCAGCGCCCTCGAGGCCCTCCTCCGGCGACCCCGTCCCCTTTGCCTTCCATGTAGCCCTGCCAGAGCCCCGTCGCCACCCGCATCGTCATCTCCTCCGCCATCGACGCCGACGTCCTCTGCCACCCGTCCGCCGCCTTCTCTCCCGAAGACATTCTCGTCATCAGATGCACGCCCTAGAGCATCTTCCGCGTACGTCCAGCCTCAAGATGCTCCTCGACGCTCTCTGGTGCGTATGTCAACCATTCATCCCCTGTCCACCCACACGCTACACAGGACATGCATCACCCATCCTCTGCGCGTCCTTTTCACCCACAGGCAACCTGCTCGCCACAGGTTCAGGCGACATCACCGCAAGACTCTGGAACCTCGACACCGAGACCCCGTAGTGGGAGGCCATCGAGCGGAAACTCGCAACCGGTGGACATGATGGACACGTCCGGATATGGGACCCAAAAACAGGGATCCCTGTTGGAGACGCTCTCAAGGGCCATTCGAAATGGATAACCTCTCTCGCATGGGAGCCGATTCATTTGCAAGTCCTCTTCTTGCCCTCCACCATAATTGTGTATGCTAAATATGGACTCTAGCAACCCGTCCTCTCCCCGCCTCGCCTCCTCCTCAAAAGATAACACGGTCCGCGTCTGGTCTCTCCTCACACGGCGCACAGAGTACACGTTAGGTGGTCACACCGCCTCTGTCAACATCGTCAAATGGGGCGGCGGCGGCGGCTCCAACACAAAAGCGGTCGGAAAAAGCAGGTGTACTCTACACCGTCACCAGCGATCGAACAGTTAGAGTATGGGATGCGGACGCTGTAAGTTTAGCCAGGCTTTTTTCTCACGAGAAACGATTTCAAGCCGTTTCCAAGGGTCGTCCGCTGTATGTATTAAAAGACCACACGCACTGGGTCACCACTCTCGCTCTCAACACCGATTTTGTACTACGAACGGGCCCATTCGATCATACCGGCAAGAAACCCGCTAATGAACAAGAAGGTCTGCCTGCCGACCCTTTTCTTTTCCTCACCCCCCCTCATCCATCTCTTATATAGCTCAAAAACTCGCCAAGGCGCGATACGACGCCGTCCTGCGCAACACCCCCGAACTCCTCATTTCAGGCTCAGACGATCACACATTGTTCCTCTGGGCTCCATTCGGCACCGCACCCTCCGCCTCTTCCGACACGGGACACACGGATGGCTGCTCCTCACCCAAAACAAAACCGCTCGCACGTCTGACCGGGCACCGCCGCCAAATCTCACACGTCGCCTTTTCCCCCGATGGCCCACTCGCCGCGTCCGCGTCATGGGACAACAGCATCCGGGTGTGGGATTGTTCTACAGGCATGGACAAATTCATCGCCACCCTGCGCGGACACGTCGGGGGTCGTCTATCGGCTCGCATGGAGCGCCGACAGCCGGATGCTGGTGAGCGCGAGCAAGGACAGCACCCTCAAGATCTGGGATCTCAAGACGCATAAGCTCAAGACCGACCTGCCCGGCCATACAGAGGTGTATTGTGTCGATTTCGTGGCGGACAAGGTCGTCAGCGGCGGTCGAGATAAGACGGTAAAGATGTGAGTGTGTGTGTGTTCCTGATAGTGCTTTTTTTTTTAATACTTATTTCTTAGATGGAGGAATTAGGGACCATAGCTGTATTTCATGTTTACTTTTACATAGTATTTCCGGCAGAATCTCTGTCCGGTAGTCTAGCTGTAGTTTCACTACTTATGTTTTCAATGAATATTTCTATGCTTAAAAAAAAAAAAAAAAAAGATGCGTGGGATTTTATATTACTTAATAATAAGCGGGATTCTTCAAATGCACGGCAGACAATTGCGATGTTGGGCGAACGATCGAGTCAAATGCGGAGGACTCGACTGCAAGACCCATGATTGCGTCGTCGCCCCAGGATCGCCTCCCAAACTGGGGAATATTGTCCTGTGGATTTCCCTTTTTCAGAAATCCCTGTCCAGCGCGTGTCTGCTTCCGTGCACGCGGTGCACTACCACGTATTACATCAGAAATATGACCTGTGCACGGGCGAGGCGGGGAGAGGACGGGTTGCTAGAGTCCATATTTAGCATACACGATTATGGTGGAGGGCAAGAAGAGGACTTGCAAATGAATCGGCTCCCATGCGAGAGAGGTTATCCATTTCGAATGGCCCTTGAGAGCGTCTCCAACAGGGATCCCTGTTTTTGGGTCCCATATCCGGACGTGTCCATCATGTCCACCGGTTGCGAGTTTCCGCTCGATGGCCTCCCACTCTGCACAGAGCACCCAGCCTGTAAGGCCGACAAGGGTGTGGGACGGGGTCGAGGTGTCGAGGTTCCAGAGTCTTGCCGTGATGTCGCCTGAATCTGTGGCGAGCAGGTTGCCTGTGGGTGAAAAGGACGCGCAGAGGATGGGTGATGCATGTCCTGTGTAGCGTGTGGGTGGACAGGGGATGAATGGTTGACATACGCCCCAGAGAGCATCGAGGAGCATCTTGAGGCTGGACGTACGCGGAAGATGCTCTAGGGCGTGCATCTGATGACGAGAATGTCTTCGGGAGAGAAGGCGGCGGACGGGTGGTAGAGGACGTCGGCGTCGATGGCGGAGGAGATGACGATGCGGGTGGGCGAGCCAGGGGCGGTGGGGCTCTGGCGGGGCTACATGGAAGGCAAAGGGGACGGGGTCGCCGTCAGAGGGCCTGAGGCTGTTGAGGAGGGCCTCGAGGGCGCTGCGGGTGAGATTTGCAGGGATGCTGACGGACGGGGCGAGCTGGCCGCCATCCTCGTCTGACACGAGGCGGACGACGATGTGCTGACTGAGCGACGGGTATTTATCGTGCTCAGCGCCGCAACCATTCATCTCAAAACCATGACTTCTATTTTTTTTTTTTTTTTTTTTTTCGCATCGAAATATACTATATTTGTGCCTAGGTAGCGTACTACACTACTTAAACTACCGGAAGCATAACCTCCGGATATGCGAGGGAAACTGCGCCCTATATACGTACAACGTTTTACACTTTGCACTGCATGTTTGTCTTTTTTAAGTGACTCAATGAATAATAGAAAAACGAAAACCGCCGGTGCTTAATCAGCAATTGAAGTGTATCCTTGAATGAATATAGGCTCGTTCTTGATGCCTATGCTGAGGGTTTTGTTGAATAAATAATGATCTGGAGCATTGAGTATCAAACTCATAGCTTCATATATTATATCATTATTTATGAATGCTCACTAAATCACAAATATAATCTGATATTTGTACACTGTTGACACTTTTATAGTGTTTGACAGATATTATAGAGTTTCATCCCAGGAACAGTATGAAACGACAGCATGTGAGAACACAATGCATGAAACATGCTTCACACATCAAGTATTGACAGATTGCTGTAGAATGCGCAGCAATATGACACCATGCGCAGCAGGTATGGTGTAATGCGCAGCAGGAAGCTGCGCACTACTAGATATAGGTATATTAGATGTAGTTACATGTGATTCCTGTAACTGTATATAAGCAGTGCCCTTTGCACTGCTGAAATATATCTCCTGTTCTATTGCATAGTTGAGCCCTAGCTCCTAAGCGTTCTAAACAGTACTCAGTAAGTACCCTCGCTTACTAAGCCTCGCTCTGCACTGCCATTGCTTGTTTCAACAGGTTATGGGCCCCACATAGATGAAAACCTTGTGCTGTGCATAATACATGTGTCAGCACCCTTTTGTCATAACAAAGGTAAACAAGGGAAGTAGTAGATGTGCCCATAGTACTGTTATTAGAGTAGTATACATCCGATTAGTCGCTAATGTGCTATCTCTTGAAGTATGACAGGAATACTTCTTGCTCATCCTAACAAGCCCCTAACGCTTGGGATTTGAGCGACCGCCTTGGATGGCCCTGACAACAATCACTAGTGTGACACACTTCACCAGTCTCCGGTTCTGCAATATCCGGGTTAATATAAAAAATGTAGTCTTGATTGGTAAATCAATAAATTACCTGGTCTGGTGAACCATTTAAATCACTCAGGTTTAGGGCTGTCCCATGACAGATAAAGGGTCTAGGCTTAATCGCTTAGATCTGGAAAGGTTTCGCACCCCCCTATTGGCCGTGAATAATTAAGTGCTTATGTAGGCCGTTTTCGTCGGCATAAAATCCTTCTCCACAATTACAAATAGTAGTAATTCTGTATAAGGGTCGTGCTGCATGGGACATTGTTCCCTGGTACATGTAGACCAGCAATGGGCACTGATTAGCATCCCATCTACATTAGGACGCTCCTTAGTGTCATAATAATAGCTTATTACTATATCTATCAATAGTGGAGGATATTTTTATCGCTGTGGGGAACTTGATGGAGCCCCCAAGCACTCCTGAAGGGCTGGATCCCCTTCTGGCGATGAATTATAGCACATTATGACAAAAAGCAAACTACCATGTTTATGCACATGCTCAGGCATTTATCGCAGGAGAATAAAATCGAAAACTCGATGTCCATACCTTTGTTCTGAGCAACGAAAGTCTTTCCAGACTGTTGCTTACTCCTCTCTTACAGAACAAACTCAATTCAAACAAACCAACCCACCAACACTTTTTTATAACCAAATGTCTTCCACCACCAACACTGCTTCTTCCTCTGCCTCTGCTGGATCCTCCAGCAACAAATATGTCACAGCCAGTACCCCTGGCTCCAAATCCGACTCCTCTTCTCAAAAAGTCGCTAAAGCTGGGTTTACCAGCTCCTTTTTTATCAATACCTTGCAATCCACCAGCAAGGGACCCACTGCCCCCATTGGGATGTCCACCAAAAGACTCCTTGGTACAATGAGGTACAAGCAGACTTGGAGAACTGCAGGAAGCGCATTGCAGATGCGCAACTCTCTGTTTGGAAGCGTCGTCAAGAATTAGACAATGAAGCCACTAAATTAGCTAGTGAGGAATCTCTAGTGGACGAAATTTTCGATGACATTCGAAAATTCCAAGCAGGTCGCCTCCAAAAGGCGAATTATGGGAAAAATGTTTTTAATATTGCAACTGGAGAGATGAAATCAGCCCAAAAGGCTGATAAAGGAAAAGGAAAGGAAAAATCAGTATCATATGCCGATGTGGCAAAAGCAGGTCTGTCCACTAAAAACAAGGCAGGCGCTACCTTCACTCTGTGTCCTAAGAATCAACTAAATTGGCCAACTTCTGAAGAAGTTAGGACATGGTTCTTCAACCTTGGTGGAAAGGCGGAGGACTGGACGCAGGAACAGGTGGAGATACCAGCCACTCCAAAGAGAGATAGCGGGTCTGGAAATGAAGTCTGGGACCATGCTAAGGAGTGGTCGAAAATTGGGAAAGTAAAAATACTGCCCAATAAATATCACAGTGATTCTGTTTTAGAGGAAAGCAGAACCACTAAAATAAATAAATATATTTCCACCATGCACCAAGCTATCTGCCAGGAAATGGAGGATAAAAAACGGGTTGAGGATCTTATAGAAAGTATCCAAGAAACCGTTAAAAACTTGAATCAAGAGGAGGAGAGAGTAAAAAGCTTTAAGAAGAAAGCTAAAAAATTGCGCCAGAAAGAACGTAAAGCCAAGAGAGAGTTGGCTGAATGACCAAAACAACCACCCAAGACTCACAAGTTATATATACTTGATGAGGAGATATACAGTTCTGATTATTCACATCCTTCTTTAAATGATAGCGAATACTCTTCCTTGATTAAAGCTAGAAGGAATGAAGAGCTTGAACAAGGAGAGTTCATTATAGTAGAACTCAAGGGAAGGGAAAGACTTATCCACCCTTGGGTTCATACTGTGGAAAGTCCTGTATGGTCGAAAATTGGTTATTGCTACCTGGCAGCAATAAAAACTCATGCATTGGCTCAATATCAATGGCCACAGTACATTGATATCAAAGAATTGGCTTCATATTCAAAGTCAATTAGGAAGAGAGTCAACTTCCATTTACACAAAATTAATGGTGATCAGTCTAGTCGCCACCATCATTTAGTCATCGACCCAAGAGCCCAGACAGGCTGGATGGAAATCAATAATCTTGCTAGAGCAGCAAGTGTTGATATAATCATTGGGGGAGAAGATGACTTATCTAAAATTCCAATGCTTACTGGAAGCAACAATTGGAATGAGTGGTCTGCAGCTATCAAAGCTGCTCTGCAGTATAAAGGTCTCTGGCAGTATGTTCTTGGCAACAGGATCAAGCCACAGCTTACAGAAGCTGAGAAAACAGCAGAGACAGCTGATAGCACCTCTGCAACTGAGCTTTGTTGCATTAAAGAGAAAAAGGAAGCTTGGGATGACTACTGCAACAACGATGACAAGGCATTGGGATTAATAACCATGAAAATCTCACTATCTTTAAGACACCTTATTAAACCATGGTCAAACTCTACCTTCATTGCATTGCAGGAAACGTTTGGCAAGCCAGGAGCAGCTGGCATTTTTGTTGATTTTTCAAAAGTAATACATTGGAAGATCAACACCAATAAATTGACAGAGTCAGTCAATGAGCTATTGACAACAGCTAATCAACTTTCTGTCAATGGTTTCACATTCCCCGACAATATGCTAGCAATGGTAGTGTTAGCATCTTTGCCACAAGGATGGGACAGTGTCTCATCTAGTGTATTATTAACAACAAAAGCAAGTGATTTAAAACTTGTTGATATTCTTCCAAAGATAGAGGAAGAATCCCAAAGGCGGAAAACATCTTCTGGGGGGGTTGTTCACACTGCTAGAGTGAAACTTCCCAAAGGCCCTAACAGGCCTAATTGGAATCAACAAAATTCTGGTCCTAGCAACCAGAATAACTACAAACCTGGTTTTAATAACCAGAATTCATATTCTTCGAACCAAAATAAAGGGAAATGGACGACACCAGGACCATCTTCCAGACCCCCTAACACTGGCAAACCCCAGTTCTTGTCCAATCAAGAAAGGAACAAGATCAACCGTGATAATAAAAAGAAAAAGAGAGCCTTTTTATTAGAACAACAACAAAAAAATAATGTTGGGGACACCAGGAAAGCGAATACACCTAGATTCGCTCACTTAGTAGACAGGATAGATCCTGCTCTACCATTGATTCAAAGAATGGCACCATTAGTGCCTAATCTACAGCAACTGAAGGATCAAGGATACTCAGTTGCAGATAATGTGGAAATGCAAATAGTGGTTGATCCAATTGCAGAAAACCGTTTCAGAGTCCTAGATGAAAGGGCTGACATTGAAATGGACAATACGTCAGACATAGTCTCCTTAGGTGAAGACTTTTATGACACAGCTGATGGGGAATATCAGTACATAAATCTTTCTACTCAAAAGTTCTTCTCTGATAAAAAATCAGTGAGGACTATCAAGACGAGCCCAATTATGAGGCATCTTGATTTCAAAGGTAACAATGTAGATAGTAGTATTTGTACTACTTTAAATAGCGATCAATATATTGCTTTAGTTGCCTCCATTCCAAAAATGAGTAGTAAGATAAATGTATGTGGTTGTGACAAGTGTAAGGAATTTGAGTCCAAAGGAACTCCATGGATGATTGATTCAGGAGCATCAATCCATATAACTCCTGAAATCAAAGATTTCTCTGAATATCATCCTTTTAAAGTTTCACAGCCTGTATTTACAGCTGATAAACGATCTCAAGTAGCAATACTTGGAGAAGGAACTGTGTTCCTGCAGGTAGAAACCGCGCATAAACATAAACATGTCATTAAACTTGAAAAAGTTTGCTATATGCCTGCAGCTAGTGTCAGACTTATATCGTCTGGACAACTAAAGCTACAAGGCTTTCATGAAAAATTGGACAAGTATAGTACTATATTTTTGCTAAAAACTGGGCAACCATTTATAATGGCATATCCTAGACATATAGGAGATCCCATTCATTGGATTTTGACGGAAATAGTCCATCCAATGGTAAAAATGGCTGAACCTTCAGTTCATATAGTGGATTATAACACTTGGCATCGAAGATTGGGTCACCCATCTAAAAATGTATTAAAACATGTCTTTGATCATACAAAAGGGTTTGACAAATTATCTATACCATCAACAGATATAATTTGTCCTGGATGTGCACAAGGAAAAATGCATAATAAATCTTTTCCTACATCAATCAAGCGAGCTTCCAAGCCACTTGAATTGATTCATGCAGACTTATTAGAATTGCCTATGGAATCTTATCATTGAAAGAAATGGTGTCTTATGATACTAGATGATTATTCTTCCTATGCTTATATGGCACTTCTTCAAACTAAATCAGAAACATTCACTGCTTTCAAGAGTTATGTAGAACTCATGGAAAATCAATATAGCAGTAGAGTTAAACGTTTCAGATCAGATCGAGGGGGGGAATTTAAGTCACATGAATTTAGCAAGTTTCTTGCTTCAAAAGGAATCTTTAGAGAACAAAGTGCACCTCACATACATCAACAAAATGGTCGTGCTGAACGATTAAATGATACTATACTTGAAAAAGCAGAAAGCATGAGATTAGAATCTTCCTGCCCAAAATCATGGTGGGAATTTGCTTTTGAAACTGCTATTCATGTATACAATCGCACACCATTATGAAGGACGAATTGGTCTACACCCTATGAAAACATGACAGGTGAAAAACCTGATGTTCATTACCTTAAAGTGTTTGGTTGTCTAGCTTGGGTTTATATACCTAAAGAAATTTGTAAAGATAAGCTGTCTCCAAGATCTGAACCAATGACCTTTATTGGTTATGACATAGGATCTAAAGCTTATAAATTTATGAAGAAAGACAACACTATATTCATTGGTGTTAAAGCACTATTTAATGAATCAGTATTTCCACCAAAAAGCGAAAATTACAATAAAGATAGACTATTTGAAAGTCCACCAGGTATTAACCAAAGGGATCAAGATGGACATGAATCTGACTCTGATTCCCAAAACAACAATCATCTCGATAGTGACGACGATGATCCCAAATCATATAAACCATCATTCAATCATGATCTTACACCAGATGAAGAGCAGAATTCATCTCATGAGAATGATGATATAGAGCCTCATAATAATGGTGGAGAACAGGATTTACCTGTCAGACCTGATGTTCGAGGATCAAGTGAAAACAGATCCGAAGAGAATTCCAGTAGACGGCCTGGGACACAACATCATGCACCACCAGATATCAGAAGAACACAAAAAGAGAAAAAGGTTACAGGTAGACAATCCCAAAAACAACCTGAACCTATTCCCTTCCCACTTCGCCGAAGTACTAGAGAAAGGAAACCAGTTTATAAAGAGGGTAACATTTATGGAAAGAAAACTCCTCTTGAAATTGAAAAACAACTGGAAAAGAATCCTTTCAATGAGTCTGAAGACTCTGATAGTCAAAAAGACACTTCAAGCGAAATATCAGATGAACTAGATCCTGGTATTATTCAGGATAAAGGAATTTCAGATATAGATATGCTGCTTGATCAATTACAAAAAGAGGGAGGAAGGAAATTTATCAATTTCCTACTCTCAAAAGCAGTATTACCTAAATCTGATATTCCTGTTCATTTTAGGGACATGTTAAAAATTAAAGAATCTAATCCTAAAGCTTTTCAAGAATGGATTACAGTTATGGAGGATGAGATTGAAGCTCTATTCAAACGAGATGTTTGGGAGTTAGTTGATGGTCCAAAAGATTGTAAACCTGTGAAGTGTAGATGGGTTTACAATATTAAAAGTGATGGTCGAAAATGTGCTCAACTTGTTGCTAAAGGATTTTCACAAATACCTGGCATAGATTATGATGACACTTTTTCTCCTGTTGCACGATTTGAAACAGTGAGATTACTTCTGGCTTCAGCAGCACTCGAGAATGGGGAAATCGAGGCGCTAGATGTTAAAACAGCCTTCCTATATGGGAATCTTGATGAAGAGATTTACATGGAACAGCCAGAAGGCTTTGTCACAAAAGGACAAGAGGGAAAAGTCTATAGATTAAAAAAGGCCCTATATGGTCTTAAACAAGCATCATATGCTTGGAATAAACAAGCTGATAAAAGCTTGAAATCCTTAGGATTCAAAAGATGTCTTTCGGATACAGGAGTTTATATCCTTAACAAACAAGGATCAATAATAGTTGTCATACTATATGTTGATGACGTACTATTTTTGGGAAATGACAAAAGACTCTTATTAGACAAGAAGAGCAAGTTCATGAAAATATGGGAATGTAGAGACTTGGGACAAGTTTCTGAATATCTAGGGATGAAGATATCTCGAGATAGACCAAATCAATTACTTATAATTGATCAAATAAACTATGCTAAGAAAGTTGTAAAGCGTTTTGGTCAAGAAAATGCTAAACCGGCTAGAACACCATTACCAGCAGGGTATGTTCCTAAACCAAATGAAGGAACAGCAACTTCTGAGCAAAGAAGCTATTATCAATCCATAATTGGATCATTATTATATTTAACTCTTGGAACTCATCCAGACATTGCATTTGCAGTAATCATGATGTCACAATTTATGGTTAATCCTTCTGAAGAGCATATTCAGAAGGCATTATACATTATCAAATATGTTGCCACCAACATTAATGGCAAAATAGTGTATAATGGGAAAAACCATGAAGGTTTCATTGCATATTGTGATGCAGACTGGGCAGGTGACCAGATCAATAGAAGATCAGTCACTGGATATGTAGTAAAACTAGCTGGAGGACCAGTTAGTTGGGTTTCAAGGAAACAAAAGACAGTTGCTCTGTCATCAACAGAAGCAGAATATATGAGTCTGTCTGATACATCGAGACAGATAGTCTGGATAGAGTCTTTATTCCATGAAATTGGAAAGACTATAAAAATGATTCAATTAGGAGTGGATAATCAAGGAACAATCTTTTTAGCTTCTAATCCTGCTCAAGAGCATAGATCTAAACACATAGATATCTGCTACCACTATGTTAGAGAATGCATAGAGGAAAGAAAAGTAGAACTTGTGTATATTCCCACAAATCAGCAACTTGCTGATATCTTGACTAAAAATTTGTCTTTTGATAAATTCACAAAGTTAAGATCTGAAATTGGATTAATGATTTCTCAGCATGGGGGAGTGTTGAATAAATAATGATCTGGAGCGTTGAGTATCGAACTCATAGCTTCATATATTATATCGTTATTTATGAATGCTCACTAAATCACAAAAACAATCTGATATTTGTACACTGTTGACACTTTTATAGTGTTTGACAGATATTATAGAGTTTCATCCCAGGAACAGTATGAAACGACAGCATGTGAGAACACAATGCATGAAACATGCTTCACATGTCAAGTATTGACAGATTGCTGTAGAATGCGCAGCAATATGACACCATGCGCAGCAGGTATGGTTTAATGCGCAGCAGGAAGCTGCGCACTACTAGATATAGGTATATTAGATGTAGTTACATGTGATTCCTGTAACTGTATATAAGCAGTGCCCTTTGCACTGCTGAAATATATCTCCTGTTCTATTGCATAGTTGAGCCCTAGCTCCTAAGCGTTCTAAACAGTACTCAGTAAGTACCCTCGCTTACTAAGCCTCGCTCTGCACTGCCATTGCTCGTTTCAACAGGTTTATCGAGGCAATACCCCCAAAACGCAGCCAGATCAATGTGGGTGCTCATTGCCCACTTGAAGCAAAAACCGAGAGGGTTTTGTTGAATAAATAATGATCTGGAGCATTGAGTATCAAACTCATAGCTTCATATATTATATCATTATTTATGAATGCTCACTAAATCACAAATATAATCTGATATTTGTACACTGTTGACACTTTTATAGTGTTTGACAGATATTATAGAGTTTCATCCCAGGAACAGTATGAAACGACAGTGTGTGAGACACAATGCATGAAACATGCTTCACACATCAAGTATTGACAGATTGCTGTAAAATGCGCAGCAATATGACACCATGCGCAGCAGGTATGGTGCAATGCGCAGCAGGGAGCTGCGCATTACTAGAAATAGGTATATTAGATGTAGTTACATGTGATTTCTGTAACTGTATATAAGCAGTGCCCTTTGCACTGCTGAAATACATCTCCTGTTCTATTGCATAGTTGAGCCCTAGCTCCTAAGCATTCTAAACAGTACTCAGTAAGTCCCCTCGCTTACTAAGCCTCGCTCTGCACTGCCGTTGCTCGTTTCAACAGGTTATGGGCCCCGCATAGATGAAAACCTTGTGCTGTGCATAATACATGTGTCAGCACCCTTTTGTCATAACAAAGGTAAACAAGGGAAGTAATAGATGCGCCCATAGTACTGTTATTAGAGTAGTATACATCCGATTATGTTGCTAATGTGCTATCTCTTGAAGTATGACAGGAATACTTCTTGTTCATCCTAACAAGCCTCTAACGCTTGGGATTTGAGCGACCGCCTTGGATGGCATGACAATAATCACTAGTGTGACACACTTCACCAGTCCCTGGTTCTGCAATATCTGGGTTAATATAAAAAATGTAGTCTTGATTGGTAAATCAATAAATTACCTGGTCTGGTGAACCATTCAAATCACTCGGGTTTAGGGCTGTCCCATGACAGATAAAGGGTCTAGGCTTAATCGCTTAGATCTGGAAAGGCTTTGCACCCCCCTATTGGCCGTGAATAATTAAGTGCTTATGTAGGCCATTTTCGTCAGCATAAAATCGTTCTCCACAATTACAAATAGTAGTAATTCTGTATAAGGGTCGTGCTGCATGGGACATGGTTCCCTGGTACACACAGACCAGCAATGGGCACTGATTAGCATCCCATCTACATTAGGACACTCCTTAGTGTCATAATAATAGCTTATTACTATATCTATAAATAGTGGAGGATATTTTTATCGCTGTGGGGAACTTGATGGAGCCCCCAAGCACTCCTGAAGGGCTGGATCCCCTTCTGGCGATGAATTATAGCACATTATGACAAAAAAGCAAACTACCATGTTTATGCACATGCTCAGGCATTTATTGTGGGAGAATAAAATCGAAAACTCAATGTCCATACCTTTTGTTCTGAGCAACGAAAGTCTTTTCAGACTGTTGCTTACCTTCTCTCTTACAGAACAAACTCAAACAATCCAACCAAACCAACACTTTTTTATAACCAAATGTCTTCCACCACCAACACCGCTTCTTCCTCTACTTCTGCTGGCTTGTCCAGCAACAAATACATCACCACCGGTACCCCTGGTACCAAATCCGACTCTTCTTCTCAAAAAGTCACTAAAGCTGGGTTTACCAGCTCCATTTTTATTAACACCTTGCAATCCACTAGCAAGGGACCCACTGCACCCATTGGGACGTCCACCAAAAAGTCTCCTTGGTACAAGGAAGTCCAGGAAGATTTGGAGAATCACAGGAAGCGCATTGCTGATGTGCTGATAAGTTCACCCCACTATTGGAAATAGCGAGGAATAGGAAGGGGTGAGGTCACGAAAGAGTTCCTGTCAACTCCGGTATGCTCGATGACAATGGTATGCTGTGTGGAACTGGCAACTCTGCGGATAATAACATTGGTCACACAAGGCATAACAGCGGTGAATGCGGGACGCGGAGTATGACAAAACTCAGAGGCGCGAACGAGATGAAGAGGGCGTAGCTGAAAGGACGAGACTCAAAGGCTGGGGTGTACTATATTATTTTTCTAAGTGTTGTACATGAGCTTATATACGTTTTTCTACCCTACTAATGACAAAGTGACTCTGCAAATTTTCACCTTGCAACCGTATATCCAAATCCGTCTTGAAAGTCTTCGTGCAATGGGGCTAGCTGAGGGAAGCGATGGTGGTATAGGAGTGCTGCGGTGAGAACCAGTATTGCAACCCAATGCGGGATGCTAATAGAATTGTATACTTGAAATAGACATTGATGATCGCCATTGGTGGCAATGCCGGGATTCATCTGGCTTGACGCGTCCCTGTGCTCTATTTTCTGTGGACCTGACTGGTCCATACTGTAACTGGTCATCGGCCGATGGGTTTATTCGTCTGCGAGAGTCCTGACCCGCTATGTCGGTTCGTTGCTAGGGATGACGTGGCGGCTGCATAGGGGTGACCCTTGGATCGTAGACTGTAGCTCCTTCCTAACGCGGATATGATATTGATGGCAACAGTCCCTTCTCCGGTGACCTAAGCTGTGCTGGCTGACAATTTTGTGTGACTCAGCCGACATGGTGCTGACATCGGATGTGAATGACCGACTAGCGCAGGTTTTGGATGGCATACGCGGGAGACGACTTGGTCGTTGGGTGTGGGCAATGCTTGCCTTATAGCAGATAATCGTGGAGTTGGCGGAGTTGCTCGTAGCTAGCGTGGAAGACTTGTGGAAGACTTTGGATGGGTGCAGATGCTAAGCAACGCGGTCAGGCATGTGTAATCCTAGTGAGGGTAAGGTTTCTAACGTCTAGTGCTGAGACTAGTCCGTTTGATACCTATACACTGTCACATCGGAACGATGCTCATCATCTCCCCCCCACTTAAAAATCTGACTGTCCTCAGTCAGTCGTGCAAAGGGATTGGATAGTAGATTGCTGGTGGTCGGCTGCAGTGCTTTTTCGTGTGGTATGTGTTATGAGCACACCTCTCATTTTCAACTTTACAGTAACGACATCAATGACACTAACGAAGATACGGTCACGAGGAGTCGGAGGATATTTTTCATTTCTTTTTATCTATTTTACCTCGCTCAAACGTCTATGAACAAGACTACGCAACGGGACTCTAGGAGGATGGCCTACATGAACTGCGGTCCCTATTAGGAAGGAGGTTAGGTCAGCATTGGCTATGGATAAGACCGAGTGCTGACAGGGATGCAGCCTGATGATGGGCCTACACCATGAAAGGAATCATGAGCAGCACGGTGCCTGAGGGGCGACATGGGAACGCCGAGGAGTACCGAGTCAACGGTACGGCATGCATGGGAATCAGCTGACAAGCTTGAACAATAGCAAGGCCTCATGTGGACAACCCAGGAGTTGGGTGTGGGAGGAACTCTCCACGAATGGTTAGATGGGCGCAGAGTTAGCTGCTGCACATTGATCCCCAGTGAGGGACTTTAGCTGTGTGCTGCCTGCGCACAGACCAGGGGAGCAGTATATAAGGGCCGTAGTTTACAGTAGGAGACTCTTAAGTCTCTAGATAGTCTATTGTCACTAGACATAGCTACTGAGCAATCGCATCGTCTTTGACTTAACAAGTCACCCTTTAGTCGCTTAGGTTGTGTCTAGGGCAGTCCTGACATAATCTAGAGACTTTCTATCTCTACCCCTCTGTACTGTCCAAGCACCGAGCACGTCGCTCATAGCTGCTCCAGACAATCAGAGGCCTAGTTCTTCTTTGACGGTAGTAACCCGATTATCCCGGGACCATTGGCGACATCGACTACGACACCTTTACTGTCAACAGGTCTCGAATGAGAGATCTTCAATTCGCCCATTGGGCCTGTCTACCACACAGTTGCAGACGAGAGTATGAGTTCACCTGAGAGCAGTGTAGGCAGGAGACCATAGACACGCTTGGGGTAACGTACACTGCAGTTGCGGAAAAAGCTCAGGAACGAGCAAAAACATTTGATTGGTGCCACATATCAAGGCTGATCCCAAATTCCTCGCATACTCCCTGTACTAGCAGTCCTACTTAACTTCGGACTGATAACTAGGCACAAAGATAGCGAGGTGAAGTGCCGGGTGTGCCCAATCAATAGCTTGCGGACCCACAACACTGCAGACAGCAACTCCCTTGTTTCCCAAGGGACATCATCGACAGGCGCGGATTTTCGACGGCCGCATGAACGGATCAAGTGTCAGTGGAGGGCCTGAACTTGATTGAAGATACTTTTACAGGAATGACCTATTATCCCTCATCACAAATGAATTGCCACTTTCAATATATACTCCCATACGCCCAGGCGACACTCTCGGAAATCGGACAGATTTTTGAGGCGGACTGGGCCGACACCATTGTACGCCGATACGACAACCATGTCAGATTATACTGGCAATAGCGCAAAACAGAGCGGAAGAGGGAACACGCCAAGGCGCAACAATTATTATGAGAAAGAGAGCTCCAACAAGAGCTTGAACAGAAGGAGGCCTGGGAGGCTCTCCTTATGGAATGCGCAGCCACAAAAGCAGTACTGCGAGCGGAGCACGCAATGCGCAAGGCAGAACGAGAGTACCAGACTCTCATAACATTATTGGAGGACCAATATAAAGGCGACACCTCCAATCCAATCTGGTTGGCTCTTGTCTCATCAAAATACAATCAGTGGTTGATGTTAATCAACAACGGAGACAAGGCTATTGGACGATATAGAGTGGCAGTCGAACGGCTTCGATGTGCTCACCATGTGGAAGAATTGTATGCTCACAAAGGCATGACCATGTCTCACGAAGACTGGAATGCATGGATGCACGCCATGAATGGCAACATACAAGCAACACATTATGCCAAGTGGAAACGGGAACAAGAGGAGGAAGAACGTCATCTGTTATGAGCATGCCTCGTCCCCATCAATTTTCACAGTAACGACACTAATGACAACTATGCAGATACGGTCTAGAGGAGTCGGACTATATTTTTCTCTTCATTTTATCTATTTCGCTTCACTCAAACATTTAGATACAGGACTTGGATAAGACCTTGGTCGCAGGGACGGACTATACTAGGACTGCGACCCTTATATGGAAGGTGGTTAGGTCAGCATCGGCTATGGACATAGACCGAGTGCCGATAGGAACAGCGGCCCGATGATGGGCCTACGCCATGGAAGGATACATGATCGGCACGGCACCTGAGGGGCGACATGGGAACGCCGAGGAATACCGACGACTAGGTACCGGCGTAGATGGGAAACGGCCGAGACGCACGACAATAGGCATGGCCATATATGGAAGGACAGTGGGAGGAAGTCTCCAAAGAAGGTCATATGGGTGCAGACTTGGCTGCTGCGCATCGTCTCTATTGTGAGGGACTTTAGCTGCGCGCTGACTGCGCACAGACCAGGAGACAGGTATATAAGGGTTGTAGTCTTAGGTAGCGAGTCCCTAAGACTCTAGATAGTTTGTGTCCTAGACACTTCTTCTTGAGCAACAGGCTTAGTCTTGACCTAGTCTTGACTGATCTTGTCTGTCTTGTCTTCGGCTGAACAAGCCACACTCATAAGTCTTAAGGTTGTGTTTAGGTCGTCCCTAACATAATCTAGAGTCTTTACCACTCTACCCCGTTGGACCTTATAGCACCGAGCACGTCTGGCTCGTCGTTGCTCACAGCGCCAACAGCCTAGTTTCATTCTGAGAGGAAGTAATCGCGAAGCCCGCATCCTCTCCAGGCGACATCGACGCATGGCACAGTACTGTCAACGGGTCTCGAACGAGAGATCCTCAATACGCCCCATTGGGCCTGACAACAAACCCTACTTGGGTAGTCTACAAACAGTAACAGACGAGAGTACTAGCATTGCCGGGAGAGCGTAGGCAGGAGACCACAGACGCGCCCCGGGTGTAGTACACTGTTATTGCCGAAAAGCTCAGGAACGAGTGAAACAACTCGGTAAACGTAGTGTATCAAGGCTGAAACAAAGTCCCTTCATACCCTCTGTACTAGCAGCCCCTACTTTGTTATCGGGGCTGATAACTAGGCACAAGGACATTAGGGCGAATTGCCAGGCACACGTTTATTGATAGCTTTCGGACCCACAACACAGCAGACAGTAACCCTCTTGTTTCCCAAGAGGCATCATCGACAGGCGCGGATTCCGAACTGGACAGCCGATAGAACGGACCAGTTGTCAGTGGAGGGCCTGAAATTGGTTGAAGATCCTTTTACAGCTTCAATACACACGCTTAGCGCAATGCAGTGCGCATTCACATACATCTTACCACACGCCCAGGCGACACTATTGGAGATTGGATGCATCTTCGAAGCGGACTGGGTTACCGACAGTGACAGGGTCACTACTGGACCTACAGAAATTACGGGCGATACCATCTATCGCCGATACGACAACCACGTACGATTGTGGTGGGCGTTTCTAAAAGAAAAACGTCGAGAGAAGCGCGTACGCGCACAAGAAATCATCCGGCAAAAAGAAGCCAAGGAATCACGAATCCAGTCAGAGGCATGGGATGCCTTACTGGAACAGAGAGCAGCAAAACGAGCTGCGTTACGGGCGAACAAAGCCCTGGAAAGAGCAACGAGGGAATACCTTACCCTCACCAACTTACTGAATGATTCGTTCAAAGGGGACGCATCCAGTCCCATCTGGAAAGCCATGATAACCTCACAATATAATCAGTGGCTAATGCTCATAATCGATGGAGAAAAAGCTACACGAACTCCGGAGATAAAACCTCACACAATACGATACGAATGCCATACAAAGGAATTGTATGAGCATGAGGGCATGACCATGAGTCATGAAGATTGGAATGCGTGGATGCACGCACTAAACGGAAATATATCACCCGGCTTCTGGTGGACCATTCGCATGGGCCCCATCCCAGAAAAACTCGCACCATTGGTACCAGGATTCTGCTACCTTAGTCTTATCCAACCCAAGTACTGGAATAAGTACGAATGGCCTGCTTATCCTACAATCGCAGCCATATGGGAGATGGACGCAGAATACCGAAATGAAGGAATCCACACAAGGTGGACCGCCACAGAACGAACCGATGTGGTACACGTAGGCTTGGAAATGGCCGACGTCAATGGATGGGACATGGTGGAAATACTATTCACCAGTGGTCACAAAGAATTACGGGTCGGGGCAGAACAAACTAAAATCGACATGGAAGTAGGCGAAATCATCAGCCTACGAGAGGACAATGGGGAAGAACTAGAGCAACTAGCGCGCTCGGACGCAGTGACAGCTTTAGTGGAAATAGACCCTTGTCTCAGAAACGAACGACCAGGACTTTCGGAAAAAGCACAAAACCAATTACATCCGAAACATCCTGGATACTGCTACCTCTGGCTTGTAAAACGAGAATATTGGAACTCGTATAAATGGCCAGCATATCCCACAATTAGGGAAATATATGGATGGGATCCGGAACTAATGGACGAGTACCGACCCATATACTGGAGGAGAACCAAAGGATGCAATCGCATGTGGCATTGTGTCCGAGTCTCAGGAGAACCTGGCGGATGGCCATGGATGAAGGCAATGATGTGGAACGGATATGGTTCTCATCGAGTTGGCGCTGAAACTTTCCGACTAACAGTCGAAATGATCACACACGCCTATCATGCAGTAATGGGATGGCGGGAACATTGGCAGGATACCCAAACAATTGAATCACTTCCGGCCACGCAACCAGCAGCAGCAGTCGCAGCTCGGGAGGATGAAATACATAGACAGACAGAAGAGAGGCAACGGGCCATCACTAGTGCAGGACAAGCACTAGCTGCAATGATAAACGAATACCAACGATCTAATTGTCGGGAGCCCGGACCTCTTACAAAAGCAGAAATGCCTGCCTTTTATGAAGGAGATCCTCGGATGGTAGACGGGTGGTTACGACAAATGAACACCTATTTCATGCTAGCCAGAGAGACAGATCCTAAACAACAGGTCTCAATCTGCCTTTACCGAATCAAAGGTGGAAAAGGGAACCGAGCCGCTGATTGGAGCGGGGGTGAAACTCAAAGCCTTCCAGGAGGCGCTGCAGGAATTTCAGGACAAAATTGATAACAATGGATGGAGTAGAGAACTAGATTGGGCCCAACTCAATGCAGGGGAATCCACTGACAATGATCGGGCATGGGTTAGACGACCACTACAGAACCAGTTTCCATTCACAGATTGGACGGATTTCCAACAGCAGATGCACGATTTCTTTATGTCCACCGAGACTAAAGAGAAAGCCATTGAGGTGTTGTTAAAACTGCAACAGGGAACAATGATCGTAGAAGACTACATCATTAAATTCAACTCCCTCATGTCGCTAACAGACTGGAATGATCAAGCCCTGATCTCCCAATTTACAAACCACCTCAACCCAGCTCTTGGGCGAGAATTAATCCGATACGGAGGATTACCCGACAATGCCACTCTTCACCAGATCCAAACCCGAGTCACAGCACTCGCCAGAGCATACTGCAAAGCCAATGAGGCTTATGGATTCGCTGCAGGAAAGCAGGAGTACAAAGAGCGAGCTCCAGCTACAACCAGTCGCCCACAGTGGCAATACAGAGCACCGGCACCGGTGGCATCAGGAAATTGATCAGATCCAAACGCTATGGATGTCGACACACGAAAATTCTGTTCCTATTGCAAAATGAGGAACCACTCGGTGGAGGAGTGCAGACAGAAAAATAGCACTTGCTACAAGTGCAGAAAGAAAGGACACACAGCATGGAGGTGTAAAAAAGAAATACAACCAGCGACACAAGCAAGCAGATTGTCAGGTACATTGACAGAAGGGAAACGACCCCAGTCGGACATATAGAGGAGGGTTCCGTCGGATTTTGCAGAAAGCCAGTAGGCGAGCGCTCAGCGCTACTGGCTGCTACTCAGGTTTCAAATAGTGATGTATTAGTAGACTCCAGAATAAACATGCACGATTTACTTTACGAGTGCAAAGGAGACATACATCACTTGAGAAACCTCAGAGTGAGCGCAAAACAGGGACAACGATTACCAGTATGGACACCGCAGTGGATGTTAAGAAGAATTTGGGAACAGCCCAAACAAATAGCAGTGGAATGTCTACAACAATGGGTAGACAATAAAAGGATAAAAGAGGTGGATGGACACCTAGTGGATGACTTGAATGCAATGACAGAAGACGACGCAATGTGGAACCTGGAACACTTACGAAGAAAAGTAGTACAAGGGACAGGATACCATGAAATAGATCTAACCGGGGTTGTAACAAGGATGGATGGATCAAAAAGCATCTGCGTTAAAATGTTGTTAGACTCTGGGGTGACAGGGACCTGTATCAGTACTGACTTCATAGAAAAACACCAAATACCGAAGCGACGTCTAGTCCGACCAATCTCTGTATACAATGCAGACGGAACAAAAAACTCGAGAGGTGCCTTAGAATACATGGCAAAAATCAAGTTACGCATCGGTGAACACGAAGAAGTCATCGAATGCGCAGTAATGCATCTCTCAAAGACAAGCATCTTCTTAGGTTTTGATTGGTTAAGGAAGCACAACCCAACCATCAACTGGAAAGAAACAGACATTAGAGTTTAACCGTTGTCTGGGCACTTGTTGGAAGGGTTCATCAGTTCAAGAACCCGAAGATGAGATGGATATAGAAGACGACCTCGAGGCAGAGGATCGACTTCTAGCAGTACACATTGGGGAGCCAGAACTCAACGTCAGGGCCTATGCATCAACGGCCACAAAAATAGCTGCAGAAGAAGCAGAAAAAACCAAAAAATGAACTCTGGAGGAAGCAGTCCCCAGACATTACTTAGGACATCGAAAGGTCTTTGAGAAAGAAACTTTTGACGAACTACCACCACGGCGGCGATGGGATCACACCATAGAATTGATTCCCGGGTCTAACCCAGTTGACTGCAAGATATACCCACTTAACAGGGATGAACAGCAGCAACTGGATGAATTTCTAAAAGAGAACCTGGATTCAGGGCGAATCCAGTCCAGTAAATCGCCCATGGCATCACCTTTCTTCTTTGTAAAGAAGAAAGACGGAAAACTACGGCCTGTACAAGATTACAGGAGACTCAACGAAATGACGGTCAAAAACCGTTACCCACTACCGCTAATAGGAGAATTAGTGGATAAACTGTCACAGGCAAAGGTCTTCTCAAAGATGGACATACGTTGGGGATACAACAACGTACGCATCAAAGAAGGAGATGAATGGAAGGCGGCCTTCCGAACCAACAGAGGACTCTTTGAACCCTTAGTAATGTTCTTTGGGCTCACAAACTCGCTGGCCACTTTTCAAACAATGATGAACGACATTTTCAGAGTTGAAATAGCAGAAGGATGGGTCGTCATATACATGGACGACATTCTTGTGTTCTCAAAAAATCAGGAGGAACATACGGTTCAGGTCAACCGTATCTTAGCGAAACTGGAGGAGCATAAGCTCTCATTAAAACCAGAAAAATGTTTCTTCGACAAAAAGGAAATGGATTTCCTTGGAGTCGTTATCAGCGAAAACTCGGTCCGGATGGAATCTGCCAAGGTTAGGGCGGGTAACCGAGTGGCCGATGCCTACGTGCAAAAAAGGAGTCCAACAGTTCTTGGGCTTCGTAAACTTTTACCGGCGATTTGTAAAAGATTTCGCCAAAGCAGCCAAACCCTTAACTTGTCTTACAGGAAAGGACGAGTGGAAGTGGACAGAAATACAGGATGAAGCGTTTGACACACTTAAGAAAACCATAGCAGAAGAAGTGGTGTTGCGAATCCCCGATGAAAACGGGCAATTTCGAGTAGAGGTAGACGCCTCTGACTTTGCCATCGGAGGAATCCTATCACAGCAAATAGAAAACAATGTATGGAAACCTGTGGCTTTCATATCAAAATCCCTAAACGACGCCGAACGGAACTACGAGATCTATGACAAAGAGATGCTCGCAGTTATGCATGCTTTCTACGAGTGGTCCCACTATCTTAAAGGAGCCAAGCACACAGTCGAAGTTCTGACAGACCATCAGAACTTAACCTACTTTAGAAAAGCACAAAATCTCAACCGACGGCAGGCGAGATGGGTGACGGACTTGCAGGAATACAATTTCGTCATAAAACACAGGAGTGGGAAGTCCAACACAAAGGCGGACCTACTATCTAGACGGGCAGGACATACCCGTGGGGAAAGTGACAATGAAGGGGTGGTTCTACTTAAAGAACATCTCTTCATACAAGTATATGATGACGATCGAGCAATTAACGACATCATGAAAGATATCGGAGATGTGCCTAAGCGGCAATGGGAGACACAGGTTGTCGAAGGCCTTAAGGAGGCTGGTGGGGAATACAAATATGAAAAAGGGCTCGTCACCTGGAAGGGACAAGTATATGTACCAGCGGTCGTGGCATTGCGAGAAGACATCATCGCAATTCACCATTCATGGGGACACTCCGGGGTTGCGAAAACTTTGGAGTCATTAACAAGAAACTTTTGGTGGCCAAACATGCGCAAGGACATTGAAAAATACATTCCGGGATGTGAAACTTGCCAAAAGGCAAAACCGGATAGGCAGGCATGCGCAGCGCCACTCCGACCAAACGAAGTCCCAAATGAACCATGGGAAGTCATCTCAGTTGACTTTATGGGACCTCTCCCCACGTCGAAAGGCTACGACACAATAATGGTGGTGGTGGATCGATTTACTAAGAAGTCGTACTTCTTACCCACCACCAAAGAAACTACTTCACAAGGAACAGCTGAGCTGTTCAGAGACAACATATTCCGGGAGCACGGACTCCCAAGAAAAGTTATAAGTGACAGAGGACCTCAGTTTGCTTCGAAATTCATGACAGATCTATACGGGATGTTGGGGATCCAGGCCAACCGATCAACGGCCTATCATCCCCAGACGGATGGACAGACGGAACGCGTCAATCAGGAAGTAAAAGAATTCCTGACAATGTTCGTAAACAATTGCCAAGACAATTGGAGCGATTGGCTATCGGTGGCACAATTCTGCCACAACGACCGAGTACACTCAGCAACAGGCTTTACGCCCTTCTTCATGAATTACGGACGACACCCAAACAAGGGATTAGACCCCACCTACACGCCAAAGGCGGTAGCAGTAGAGCAACTAGCAAAGGAACTAGAAGATGTGCACGAGAAAGCAAAAAGGGCTTTAGAGAAGGCCGCTCAAATTATGAAAGAGCGGTATGATGCACATCGTCAAGCGGCACGAGAGTACAAACCTGGTGACAAGGTGTACCTCAGCACAGAAAACCTCCCAGTCATCCGAGCAACTAAGAAGCTCGACGGGAAATTTGTCGGTCCACTCGAAGTCCTCACCAAAGTCGGCGAGTCGTCTTATAAACTAAAAATACCAGCGGCATGGAAGGTGTACAATGTTTTCAACGAAGTCTTGTTGAAACCGTACAGGGAACCGGAATTCCCTAAACAAAAAGCAAAAGCAGCAGGGCACAAGGACGCACAAATGGTCGAAGAGTCCCAGGAGGACGAATATGAAGTAGAGGAAGTCATGGATAGCCGTGTCAGCGGACGCCAGGGAGGGAGGTTGGAATACCTCATCAAATGGAAAAATTACCCGGTGGAAGAGTCCACTTGGGAATCGGCAGGAAATGTGGCCAACGCAATGGCCTTAGTTAAAAAATTCCACAAAGCAAATCCAAAAGCACCAAAGTACATTCAGAATCTTAAAAATGGAAAGGTGTATATCCAATATACAGAAACGGTTCCCCCGCAACCCCCTAGTGCACCAAGGCACAAACAAAGCAAGGGAACCCATTGGAAGGACAAACGATTGTTTGGATGGGATGATGGCCGTTTCAGCCCAAAATATCTAGAAAACATGGAGCGCAGGTGGCGCAATTGGAAAGGAGACAGGCGGGCAATCATGGAATTGCCAGATGACACTGATGGGACGTTCTCTAGAGATCTAGAGCGTGGTGGGCGGTCACCCGTGCTTAATTTCCCACCAAGGGGCGAAAAAGAAGAATTGGAGGAGGAGCGCCGAGCACACGAACAAGACACTGAGTGTCTCAAAAAGAAAATCTTAAAAAGACATACACCAGTAGCTGCAAAAGAAAGCAGCGAGTCGGAAGATGACCGACAAAAAAGGATCAAGGGCGTTGCACGCCCTACACAGAAAAAATGGAAAACCACCATGGAGGAAGTAGAAGATGTGGACTCAGAAAAGACAGGCTTGACGCCTGAAGAACAAGCAGAGCGACTTGCCTGCTTTTACGAATGAATGAAAAGCGATCCACACTATGTCGACTCCGCCGGATCAGCCTCTCGGGACGCGAGGCCTTAAGGGGGGGTGATGTTATGAGCATGCCTCGTCCCCATCAATTTTCACAGTAACGACACTAATGACAACTATGCAGATACGGTCTAGAGGAGTTGGACTATATTTTTCTCTTCATTTTATCTATTTCACTTCACTCAAACATTTAGATACAGGACTTGGATAAGACCTTGGTCGCAGGGACGGACTATACTAGGACTGCGACCCTTATATGGAAGGTGGTTAGGTCAGCATCGGCTATGGACATAGACCGAGTGCCGATAGGAACAGCGGCCCAATGATGGGCCTACGCCATGGAAGGATACATGAGCGGCACGGTGCCTGAGGGGCGACATGGGAACGCTGAGGAATACCGACGACTAGGTACCGGCGTAGATGGGAAACGGCCGAGACGCACGACAATAGGCGTGGCCATATATGGAAGGACAGTGGGAGGAAGTCTCCAAAGAAGGTCATATGGGTGCAGACTTGGCTGCTGTGCATCGTCTCTATTGTGAGGGACTTTAGCTGCACGCTGACTGTGCACAGACCAGGAGACAGGTATATAAGGGTTGTAGTCTTAGGTAGCGAGTCCCTAAGACTCTAGATAGTTTGTGTCCTAGACACTTCTTCTTGAGCAACAGGCTTAGTCTTGACCTAGTCTTGACTGATCTTGTCCGTCTTGTCTTCGGCTGAACAAGCCACACTCATAAGTCTTAAGGTTGTGTTTAGGTCGTCCCTAACATCGTCAAGGAATTCGTTACGATCCCTTACTCGTTACAAAACCGCCTGGGGGTGTTATCACGAGGACACCGGAACGGCTCCTCACAGAGCCAATCGAGAAACTTCGAACTATTGGCCTGGACCATTTCTTGTCCGAAATAGGAGAGGACACCTGGAATGATCATAAAGCCAGACTATTGGGATGGCGTGCCTGCATCAAGGCATATCTACCTGGACCAGTGGCAAAAAGTCCCATCGCTCCTGACCAATGGAGACAGAATGGGTACTGTTATATGTACCTGTTCAAAGCAGAATATTACGACAAGTTTAACTGGCCTGCCTGGCCCACCCTCTATGATATTATCAACTGGGAACCAGAGCTTCGAGACGACTCGGTGGTTTTCGCAATTCAGGATAGTATCTGACCAGGACGATGTCATATCATTGAGGAATCCACCGTATGACAGGATGACATCGAATATACGTGGGACAAACTTGTGGATCTACATAAGGTCTCTCACTATACCTGGACTGTACGATTCGGGGGACAATCAAAATCCAAACGTCGATTAAAAAATCGACCCCTCGCCACTACATCTATTAAATGGGTCAATTTGCAATCAACCGTGACTGTTCAAGAGGCAGTAAACCAGGCAGCCGGACAGACACACCCGGCGGTCGTTGAACCAAAACCGGTAGTGCAACCAGCGTGATCATACGCAGCAGCAGCACTAGCGGGAGGAGAGAGCAAAGCCAAAGTCATCAATGCCGGAGGAGATGCAGCACACTGGAACGGCGGCGTCCCCACAACGGCAGACTGGTTATCAACCAAGGAGTATCCTCAGGGGGCAAATGACGCCCATAAAAAATGACAGATCGACCAGTGGAGAAGGAATGTCGAGAAAGAATCATGGCTTCCCTATCCCTACCCAAGAATGTCATGGGTTGACAGCGGGTTACACCCAGACATACCAGGATATTGTTACCTGGTATTAATTAAAAAGGATTATTGGGATGAATTTATGTGGCCTGCCTATCCGCAGTTGCAAGAAATCTGCAATTGGGACAAGAGCCTCAGGGAGGAAAATGTCACCACCATCATCCGAAAAACCTACTCCCGTTCAACAATGCTACATATTGAAAAATATAACAGTAACACAAGAGGATGGTTCCACATCGAATGTCTAAACCGAGAAGGCATGGGACACTATCAACTTGGAGCAGGACCTTTTAGGTTAACAGTGGAAATGGTCACACAAGCCTACCATGCGGTACTCGGATGGAGGAACTCCTGCATGGACTCCGAAACGTTGGAATCTCTCTCAGACACCCAACCTGCTGCAGCAGTAGCGGCACAGGAAAATGAAATTCACCGTCAGGAGGAGGAGAGGCAGCGAGCAATCACCAACGCTGGGCAGGCTCTCGTAGCTATAATAAATGAATACCAGCAGAGCTCTCGACCAGAACCGGGACCCCTCACAAAAGCAGAAATGCCTGACTATTACCAAGGGGACCCACGAATGGTCGATGGATGGCTGTGACAAATGGAAACGTACTTCATGCTGGCAAGGGAGGTGGATCCAAAAAGAAGAATTTCCATATGCCTTTACCGAATGAAGGGAGGAAAAGGAGATAGGGCAGCCGACTGGAGTGGTGTCAAACTCAAAGCACTGCAGGAGGCACTTCAAGAGTACCAGGACAAAGTGGACAATAGTGGATGGAGTTCGCAACTTAACTGGCAACAGTTAAATGAGGGAGAATCAACCGACGACAATCGAGCATGGGTGCGACAGCCATTGAACAATCAGTTCCCGTTTACGGACTGGGCCGATTTTAAAAACCAAATGCACGACTTCTTCATGTTGACGGAAACAAAGGAGAAAGCAATTGAGGCATTACTGAAATTGTGGCAAGGAACAATGATGGTTGAAGATTACATCATAAAGTTCAACTCCCTCACTTCGCTAACAGACTGGAACGATCAAGCCTTGATCTCTCAATTCCAGAATAACCTCAACCCGGCATTAGGAAGGGACTTAATTCGATATGGGGGACTTGCAGAGAACGCAACTCTTGTCCAGATTCAGACACGAGTAACTGCACTTGCCCGAGCTTACAGGAAAGCAAACGAAACATATGGCTTCCCAAAAACTTGGCAAGAATATAGAGAGCAAACCCCAAGTACCAACCCTCACCCACAGTATCAATATAAAGTGCCAGCTCCTTTCGCTTCTAGCAGTTGGGACCCAAACGCCATGGATGTAGACAAGAAACAAGATAAACCATGGTGTTACAATTGTGAAAAGGAAGGCCACTATAGTCGACGATGTCCATTACCACGAGGAAGGAAACCCATACCGGAATGTAGTCACTGTGGAAGGAAAGGTCACACAGTAAAAAGGTGTTGGAAAAAGGAACCAACCAAGGACAAAGGGAAAAGGGTAGTACGGATGATAGATAATGGGGAAACGACCCCAGAAGGATGTGCCAAAATCGAAGAGGTTTCGGATTTTGGAGACAGCCAGTAAACAAACGCTCTGTTACACTGGCTTCAGGACAAATTTTGAGTAATGGTGTACTAGTACCTGTAGATTCCACAATAAACGTGCATGATTTACTTTATGAATGCAGTGGGAACGTACACCATATACGAAATATGGAAATGAGCGTAAAACCTGAAAAAAGAATAAAAACATGGACCACCCCTTGGGTGTTAAGATGCATCTGGCAGCAACCAGAACGCATGGCGATCGAATGTTTAAGACAATGGGTGGACGAGAAGCGAGTAAAAGAAGTAAACGGGGAACTAGTTCAACAGTTGAACGCACTATCAGAAACTGATGCCCTATGGAACCTTGTACACTTAAGGGAAAAAGTGATACAGGGTATTGGGAAACAAGAACTAGACCTAAAGGAACGCTCACCACAATGGACACTTACCAGTCCACCAACATTACCATGCTACTAGACTCTGGCTGTACTGCTTCATGTATAAGCGAAGAGTTCGTAGAGAAACATCGAATGAACAAGAAAAAATTGCTATGCCCAATCCCGGTATATAATGCAGACGGAACTCACAATGGATCAGGAAGCATAGAATATTTTGTTCAATTTAAACTACGCATAGGATCTCATGAAGAAGTTATGGATTGTGCAGTAGCCAGACTTAGCAAAACCGACCTCTTCCTGGGGCACAATTGGTTAGAACATCACAATCCAACCATTAATTGGAAAAAGAAATCCTTGGAGTTTAACCGGTGTCCCGGTACTTGCTGGAAACCATCTTCTGTACAGGAACCCGAGGATGAGATTGACATGTCGTACCATTTACATGAAGGAGAACGTCTTCTAGCTATTCACATCGGGGAGCCTGAGCTACAAGTACGAGCCTTTGCCTCAACTGCAACAAAGATAGCAGCAGAACAGGCAGGAAAGGAAAAGAAGCGTACACTCGAGGAGGCAGTTCCTCACCATTACCTAAAGCATCAAAAGGTGTTCGAAAAAGAAACTTTTGATGAACTCCCACCGAGACGACAATGGGATCATGCCATCGAACTTATACCTGGTTCAACTCTGGTAGACTGCAAAATTTACCCTTTAAACCGGGACGAGCAGCAACAACTGGACGAGTTCCTGAAAGAGAATTTGGATTCCGGACGGATCCAAGCCAGTAAATCGCCAATGGCGTCTCCTTTCTTTTTCATCAAAAAGAAGGATGGAAAACTCAGGCCTGTACAGGATTACAGGAAATTGAACGAAATGACGGTCAAAAACCGTTACCCTTTACCTCTCATAGGAGAACTTGTGGACCAACTATCCCAAGCAAAAATCTTCTCCAAAATGGATATACGTTGGGGTTACAACAATGTACGCATTAAAGAGGGGGACGAATGGAAGGCTGCTTTTCGAACAAACCGAGGATTGTTTGAACCACTTGTAATGTTTTTCGGTCTAACAAATTCACCGGCCACCTTCCAGACTATGATGAACGACATATTCCGGGTTGAAATCGCAGAAGGATGGGTGGTCATCTACATGGATGACATCTTGGTATTCTCAAAAAACCAAGAAGAGCACACAGGGCATGTCAACTGAATACTCGAGAAATTAGAGAAACACAAATTGTCGCTGAAACCTGAAAAATGTTTCTTTGACAAGAACGAGATAGACTTTTTAGGGGTAATTATTGGGAAGGACACAGTTCGAATGGATCCTGCAAAAGTTAAAGCAGTATCCGAATGGCCGAAGCCCAAGTGTAAAAAAGAAGTTCAGCAGTTTCTAGGGTTCGTAAACTTTTACTGATGATTCGTAAAAGATTTCACAAAATTAGCAAAGCCGTTGACACAGCTTACTGGAAAAGAGGAATGGCTGTGGACACAGCTGCAGGAGGAAGCCTTTGAGAGGCTCAAGAAAACTATCATGGAAGAAGTGGTGTTAAGGATCCCCAGTGAGGAAGGACAGTTCAGAGTAGAAGTAGATGCCTCCGATTTCACCATTGGAGGAATACTATCACAACAATGAGAGGATGGATTATGGAAGCCGGTAGCCTTTATTTCAAAATCACTCAATGACGCCGAGCGAAATTATGAAATATATGATAAGGAAATGCTTGCGGTAATGCACACCTTTTACGAGTGGGCACATTACCTTAAAGGAGCAAAGCAAACCATCGAGGTTCTGACAGATCATCAGAACCTAACATATTTCTGAAAAGCACAGAACCTTAATAGGCGACAGGCGAGATGGGTAACCGACTTGCAGGATTACAATTTTGTGATAAAACACCGAAGTGGCAAGTCCAATACCAAGGCGGATCTATTGTCCTGACAAGCAGGACACAATAAAGGAGAAAATGACAATGAAGGCATCATCCTTCTTAAAGAACATCTTTTCATCAATGTCCTCGATGATGATCGGGCAATAGACGACATCATCAAAGACATTAGGGAAGTTCCTCGCCGACAGTGGGAAACTCAGGTAGTAAAGGGACTGGAAATCGCCGGAGGGGAATATAAAATTGACAAGGGATTGATAACCTGGCAAGGACGCGTATACGTACCAGCAGTACCAGCACTTCGGGAAGACATCATCGCTATCCACCACTCGTGGGGACACTCCGGAGTGGCCAAGACGTTGGAATCGCTCACCAGGAACTTCTGGTGGCCCAACATGCGAAAAGATATCGAGCGCTATATCCCTGGCTGCAAAACGTGCCAGAAAGCAAAACCAGACAGGACTGCCCGGGCAGCGCCCCTACGACCAAATGAGGTGCCATCGGAACCTTGGGAGATCATCTCGGTCGACTTCGTCGGACCATTGCCAGAGTCAAAAGGGAATAACATGGTTCTGGTTGTTGTAGATCGATTTACCAAAAAATCTTACTTCATACCGACTACCTCGGAAATAACATCCCAAGGAACAGCCATACTGTTCCGAGACAACGTATTTAGGGAGCATGGACTCCCTAGAAAAGTAATTAGCGACAGAGGACCTCAATTCGCCTCAAAATTCATGATGGACCTTTATGGGATATTGGGAATCAAAGCCAACAGATCGACGGCTTACCACCCTCAAACAGATGGACAAACAGAGCAAGTGAACCAAGAACTAAAAGAGTTCTTAACCATCTTCGTCAACAACCGACAGGATAACTGGTCGGACTGGCTATCAGTGGCTCAATTTTGCCACAACGACAGGGTTCATTCTGCTACCGGCTTCACCCCTTTCTACATGAACTATGGGAGACATCCGAACAAAGGGCTCAACCCTACCTATGCACCAAAGGCAGTAGCGGTCGAACAATTAGCAAAGGAATTAGAGGATGTACATGCCAAAGCAAAGTTGGCATTGGAGAAAGCAGCGCAAATCATGAAGGAGCGCTACGATACACACCGAAGACAGGCTGTCGAGTATAAACCTGGCGACAAGGTTTATCTCAGTACAGAAAACCTACCAGTCATTCGGGCTACCAAAAAACTAGATGGGAAGTTCATTGGCCCACTAGAAGTACTCGCCAAGTGGGCGAATCCTCATACAAATTAAAAATTCCAGCATCCTGGAAGGTGTACAACGTCTTCAATGAAGTCCTATTGAAGCCGTATAGGGAATCGGTTTTCCCAAAACAACAGGCCAAAGCAGCGGTGCGGAAGGACACGCAAATGGTGGAGGAATTGCAAGAGGACGAATATGAAGTTGAAGAAATTCTAGAAAGCCGAGTGAGCAGCAGAGGAGGAGCAAGGCTGGAGTACCTTGTTAAATGGAAAAATTATCCGGTGGAAGAGGCCACCTGGGAACCAGTAAAAAATGTTGTCAACGCACCTGCCATAGTCAAAAAATTCCATAAGGGAAATCCTGACGCTCCCAAACTCGTCAGAAACATTCGAGATGGGATACTATACATCCAATACACAGAGACAGAGCCAAAAAAGGGTCCTAATACATCAAAGCAACCTACTAGTGCAGCAAGGCACAAGAAGGGTCGAGGGACTCATTGGAAAGATTGGCAAAGGTTATTTGGATGGGAAGACGGTTGGTTCGGACCAAAGTACCTGGAAAATATGGAGCACAGATGGTGCAACTGGAAGGGCGATAGGGCAGCAATCATGGAGCTGCCAGATGACACCGATGGGACGTTCTCCAGAGACCTGGAGCGCGGCGGGCGGTTTAAACCCGTGCTTAATTTCCCTCAGAAGACAGAAGAGGAGGAGCTAGCGGAAGAGAAAAGAGCTCAAGAAAAAGACACAGCAGTACTTGCCAAGAAAATATTAAAAAAGAAGACGGAAGTGGCTGCTAAGGAAAGCAGCGAGTCGGAAGATGACTGACAGAGGAGGATTAGAGGCGCAAAGTGCCAAGAAAAACCATTGGTCAACTACAGGACCACCATTGAAGACGTTGAGGACATCGACTCTGAACAAACCAGGCTGTCGCCCGATGATCAACAAGCGCGCTTGGCCACGTTTTACGCCAGGATGAAGGAGGATCCAAGATATGTGGACTCCGCCATGTCAGCCTCTCGGGACGCGAGGCCTTGAGGGGGGGTGATGTTATGAGCACACCTCTCATTTTCAACTTTACAGTAACGACATCAATGACACTAACAAAGATATGGTCACAAGGAGTTGGAGGATATTTTTCATTTCTTTTTATCTATTTTACCTCGCTCAAACGTCTATGAACAAGACTACGCAATGGGACTCTAGGAGGATGGCCTACGTGAACTGCGGTCCCTATTAGGAAGGAGGTTAGGTCAGCATCGGCTATGGATAAGACCGAGTGCCGACAGGGATGTGGCCCGATGATGGGCCTACGCCATGAAAGGAATCATGAGCGGCACGGTGCCTGAGGGGCGACATGGGAATGCCGAGGAGTACCGAGTCAACGGTACAGCATGCATGGGAATCGGCCGACAAGCTTGAACAATAGCAAGGCCTCATGCGGACAACCCAGGAGTTGGGTGTGGGAGGAACTCTCCATGAATGGTTAGATGGGCGCAGAGTTAGCTGCTGTGCATTGATCCCCAGTGAGGGACTTTAGCTGCGCGCTGCCTGTGCACAGACCAGGGGAGCGGTATATATGGGCCGTAGTTTACAGTAGGAGACTCTTAAGTCTCTAGATAGTCTATTGTCACTAGACATAGCTACTGAGCAATCGCATCGTCTTTGACTTAACAAGTCACCCTTTAGTCGCTTAGGTTGTGTCTAGGGCAGTCCTGACAGTATGCAACCTATAAATGAAAAGAGAACTATACTACAAATGAAACTGAAATAAGAATAAAATGAAACATGCATGGAAGCTTCCTGGGCTGTATACATCTTGGTCCAGCTGTGGACAGAAGTCTTCTTTATACTCGGAATAGCGGGGTCTGCAGAATTGGGCCTTGACTGTGCGTGCTACCCGGGTATGTCGACTTCCGGTCACGGGATCGTGCAATTGAGGCCTCTGTTGAATTAGCTTAAAGTTCATTCTCCTACTCCCCTTCATCATGTCTTCTCCTCACCAACTCTCTGAATCCAACTCTGATGAAGAGATCACATGCATGGAGGCGCAACTGGAATGGGAGGAAGAGGAGTGCCGAATGCAGGAAGAGGCGGAGAAGAAGGCCCATGACGAGGCCGCGGCCCGTTTGGCTGTATTAAAGGCTGAGCAGGCCCGCAAGCAGCAAGAGGCGGCTGAGCGGAAGGCTCGTGAAGAACGGGAGGCCACGGAGCGAAGGGCCTGAGAAGAGGAAGAAGCGTGGCAAAGGGCTGCAGAGGAGGTGGAGCAGGTGTGGCGAGAGGAGAAAGAGGCCGCAGAAAAGAGGGCTCGAGCAGAAGAGGAAGTGTGACGAAAGGCTCACGAAGAAGAAGAGGCATGGAGGCTGGCCACAGAAGAGGAAGCTGCGGAATTGGAGTGGAGATGACAGGAGGTCGAGACATGCCGCCAACAAGCTGCCCGTCCTCGAGTGCACCTGCTCCTGCCTGATCACTGGCCGGGCTCTTCTTTGGACATTGCAACGGTTTGGGCGCAGGTAGAGGCAGATGAAGCAACGATGGAGGACCAAGATGAAGCAACATTGGCGGCACTGGTCGCCGCGAATCAAAGGGAGACCACGCAGGCGCAACGGAAGCAGAAGCGGGCGCGGGGTTGGAGGCTGGTCCGTCCAAGCGGGCCAAATCGGCGTCGCCAAACGAGCTGCCGTGCGACCAGTGAGTTTCTTTCTTTCCCTTTTAAAACACCTTCCTGATCGTCTTGTTAGGTGCAAGCTGGCAGGCATAGCCTGTTACCCAGCCCCTGGGCCCAAGAGCCGAGTCTGCGTGGAGTGCCAGTGCCTCTGCCAGAAATGTTTCATCAGCAGCGTTCCCGTGTCTGGGCAGGAGAAGAAGAAGAAGAAATCGAGGGTTGTCGTGGTGAGCGACGCTGAAGATGACATCCAGGCCGCTGAAGAGGCTGTTCCATGGGACACAAGTGCTAAGGTCCTGGCTTCGGAAAGCAGCTTAACCTCAGGCTCGAGGAGGGAGGCTATCTCCCTACTTCAAGAACAAAACCAGCTCCTCCATGAGCAGAACCAGCGGCTGCACGATCAGATGCGACTCCTCGCTGCCCTTTCACAAACATTTATTGGTTCCTCCAATGTACAAACCACGATACTGCAGGAGTTGGGCTCTCTCCGCGGGTCCTCTGGTTGTGTCGAGGACTTGCTCGAAAGGTCTCTGGGGCACTTGTCCACTCCATATGATAACGAGGGCAGGGTGAGCAATGCTAGCCCGTCCGAGGTGAGTTGGAGTCCCGTGCCGCCTAGCGAAGAGCTGGAGTACATCGAGGAATCAGAGCCAGATCAAGTGGTAGTGGAACGAACAGCGTCCACGGATGAGACTGGTGACTCAGCTATGGAGCCTCCTGCTCGTTTTGCTCCTGGCTAGCATCTCTCTGCAGGCCTTCATTGTACCGTATCTGCTTCGCTTCCTTGTGTACTTTTTGTTTTTCATTTATCAATATATGTGTTTTCTTGCTCGCTGTGGGGTGAATTTAGTAGGCTTCAATCAGAAAGTGTAATGGTCGAGGCGTCTATCGAAGTTACGGGTGAAGAAAAGGTAGGTAAAAGTAGGCGAAAGAAGGCGAAACACTTTACTAGTGAATCGGGGTATGTTTTTAAATTTTTAAGCAGTGCGGAATTGGCAGAATTGGTGGACTTCTAGCAGAATTGAACGTTGTAGTTATCTAAGTATAGTACATTTCATCTTTGTTATCTTCTATGTCAGAAAGATCGTTGTTCGAGTCTTCATTACCTTCACCATTTGCTGGTGTCATGTCAGTTGGGTCATCGTTGCCTAAAGAAGCGGAGTTGGACATGTCCCAGACGTGTTCCTCAGAGGTGTCGAGCACATTCTCTGGTATAGTTAGCTTTTTGTGGGCAAAGTAAGGGATTACACAGAACGCCGCGTATGGCCTGTCCAGTACTGTACCGTCAAGCTCGCAAATGATATAGGCTCCTCCGCGGTTGTGGGATAGAACCACGTAGGGACCAATGTACCGCGGGCGCATCTTTTTATTGAGCGATTTCTCTATTGCCATGTTGCGGACCAAAACTAAATCCCCTCGCTGGAAGTCAAAGTCTCTGATGACCATCGGGTGCTCTTGCTCGAACCGTTTTGCTGCAGCTACGCGGGCTTGGTAGACCTTGTCCTTGAGAGCCTCTGTTTGGGCACGGTGCTTCTGCAACTCCATGGTGCAGCAGGCTATTAACTCTGTGGTTGATAAGAACACAGAGGGTGGAGGAAGCAGGTAGGTAGCTTCCGTGATGTCCAGCGGGAGTAGCGGCTGTGTCCCGGTAACCGCAAAGTAGGGCAACACCCCCATGTGACATCTAGCTGTAACGTGCTCTGACCAGAATACTGAATGCAGCGCTGTGGACCATTGCGACTCGTTGCCTTCCGTTGCTTTGTACAGTGCCTGTCGGACGTCGTAGTGACTGCGTTCGACAATTCCATTAGCGTGGGAGTTGTAACCTGAGATGCGGATGTGGCGGATATGGTACTTGTTAGCGAGGTACTCCGCGGCTCTCAGTATTGGCACCCCGTTGTCCATGACGATCTCGACCAAGCTTCCCCAACGGCAGATCAAGTGCTCAAAGATCCAGTCTCCAATGGCGTTGGCGGTTTCTTGACATAAGGCGCAGTATTCTGGGTAATGTGTGAGCAAGCAGCGGGCTTGAATCAAGTACTTGTACTGATTAGACGGTGGGAGGTGCATGGTATCCATGTACACCTTGGCGAATATTGGAGTGGGGATGGCGACGACAGGCGGGATGTGGAACTGTTGTAGTTGTCACTCTTGACATGCGTGACAGGACTTGATGTACCATTTGATGTCGTCCTGCATCTGTGGCCACCAGAACCATTCCATGATTGCTGCATGAGTAGCGTAATATCTGCAATGTCCCAAACTGTCGTGGCAGTCAAATAACACACCCAGCCATTTCTTTGTTTCTACCACCACTTTATGAGCTCCGTCCTTATCCCTATACCATAATCATTCAGCATGGATGAAAAACTTAACACAATACCATGTGAAACTCGGCCATTCTTCGTCTGATACCTCTGCAGGTCGTTCCAACTCCATTAAGAACTGCTTTACGAGTAAAAGTCGTGCCTCGTCTTTTCCAGAGGTGTTGACGTGCCACGGGAAGACTTCTTCGTATGTCCTGTCTATTATATCTTCAGCAGGCAGTAGCGTGGGGTGACCAGAGTTGAGCGGAACTGAGTCGGAAGTGAAGGTGGTGGCTGGGCGACAATTGCAGTGTTCCCTGTTGGTTTCATAGTGCGGGCATGTCTTCTGAAGGTCGGGGTTGATCTTTTCTCATCTGCAGGGCAAGTTCGATGTGCAGTCTCTAGAAACCTCGTTAATCTGATGCATGAACCCATACAAATTATCAATCCAGTCGTCAAACTCCTCATCCTCGTCCCTGCTTGGCAGCTCATCGAGTGGCTGTTGCAGGCATCTTGATAATCCGTTGGGGGCATGCAATTTTCCGGGAACGTGGACCAGCTCGAAGTGGAAAGTGAGAATCGAGAGGATCCAATGGTTGATGGAAGCTGAGGGTGCAATATCTGGATTCTTGAGCATGTCCTTGATGTAACAAGCATCCACCTCAATGATGAGATTCCGTACTCCAATGAGGTACAATTTCAATGCTTTCAGGGCATGGTAGAGTCCATAAATCTCGAGCTTGGGTTGTGAAAAGTGGGCTTCTCATTCGTTCAGTGTAATTGATCCAAAACAATTGTAATAGCGAACCATGGGCCTGTCAGGGTCGCACTGACATAAGAAAAAGCCAACCGTGATATAGGATGTGTCGACAGATAATATAATGGGAGCGTCGGATTTGTAGTCGATAGGGCGCAGCACTGGTGATGCAATGAGTGCCTTTTTGAGTTCTTCTTGTGCCGCTACTTCTGCGGGGCTGAATGTGAATGGTGTGGCCTTCCTGGTTAACACTACTAGTGGATGCACGCGCTTGGCAAAGTTCTTGATGAATATCTGGCCAACCCCAATGGTGCCAAGGAAGGCGCGGACTTCTGATAACGACTTGCAGGGTCCCCAGTTGGTGATGGTGGCTACCAAGTCCTTCTCAGGTTTGTGGCCTTCGTATGTGCATAAATGACCAACTACTGTGATTTCTGGTGCACAGAGGACGAGCTTCTTCCCCGAGAATGTTCCGCCGGCGTACTTCATGCTTTGAACGATGCGGTTGAGCCCCTGGAAGTGTTCCCATACAAAACATCGAATTCCGGGATTAGTGGAGATAGTTTCATATGTTCTGTCGGGTTGTTGGTAGTGGGTTGGTGGGCCTTTCACTGGGACGTCGTTGATGTACGGGATGGTGAGATCTGGGATCTCAGGCTGCAGGATAGAGGTGACGTCGTCGTGGAAAATAGGGACGGAATTAGTCCACCCCATGGGCAGGGTTGTTAAGTGCATAGCTCCAAAGGGTGTCTGAAAAGTCATCAAGTCGCGAGAACCTTCTGCAAGTGGGCATTCATCATATCTGACGTAGAGATCCAGCATTGCCCCGCAGGCCCTACCAGCGAAGTTCTCCGCAATGTGTTCTGGGATAGGTGTGACACCGGAGTGGCGGATGGTGATGGCGTTGAGGGGCTCGAGCAAATGTACTAGCCACAACTTGCCATTTTTCTTTAATATGCAAAACCAGCGGGATCGGTACGAGGAGTTGGACGGCTCGTAAATGCCGGCGTCGATCTTGGTACGGATGATCTCGCAGATTTGGTCATATAGTCCTGGTGGAATTGGGATATTGCATTGAACCCATGGCATATGCGGAACTGTTGGAATGTCAATAGGTGGGAAATACTCCATTTTAAACTGTCCGCGTTCACTGTCATCCCAGGCGAACGCTTGGTCGTGCTTGGTCATGAAATGGTGCATTAGCTTCTGTTCCTCAGGCCACAGGAAGTCCTTGTCATGTTCTTGGTCTAGGTTTTCCATATGTTCCTGGGTATACCTTCCAACGGGCGCGAAGTCCAGCGGGTTTGTGCTGAGTTCCGGTAGGCTGGCTAGCGGGTTGCCTTTGATGTCTCGAACGATTCTAAATTCTTGAGGTAACTGACTAATGACAGGCTTGACTTTCTTATCGACTGGCTTGTACTTTTTCTTTTGCGGGGATAAAAACACTGGTGAAACGTTATCACGGCGAGGGTTGCGGGACTTGGAGCAGGATGGTTCCGCAGAGTTGGACTTGCTAGGGGATCGTATGGTGTTGTGAAGGAAGGCGCGGGTGGTCAGATCGCATTTAGTCATGTCGAATTCATTAAGACTTAGTGTGGCTCCAAGGTACAAGCGAGCAAGATTGTGATTATTCGTTCTACTGCTATGTACATCGGGGGCGCGCTGTATCGAGGGGACGGGGGTATATGCTTCTATTTCTATAGGTTTCTGAGCTCCGTCAATCGTGATGATACAGGCTACCTCTCCATGATTTTGAATCAGTTCCTCGAGGCTACTTGAAAACCCTCCTTCTCCTTGTGCATTTTGACGAAATGCGGTGGTCCGTGGGGTATGGTCGGAATTGTAACAACATCGTCACTGTTGGGATCATGTATCGTGATGGTTTGTTCTTCATTTTGGTAATTTTTGACCACCGATTGGGCAAGCACGTCGAAGGGGCGGCCAAGAAGGATGTCGTATGCAGGGGAGCGGATGACATGTACTTGGAAGTATAGCTCGATGTTGCCCACCTTGAACGGTACGTCCTTAGCCAAACCGAGCAATGTGTCGACCTCGCCGTTGGCTGCTTCCATGTCAATTTTTATCACGGGGTTGTAGGCGATCCCTAGCTGGTGGCTGACGGCGTCGGACATGCATATGATGGAGCACCCAGGGTCCATGACGCAGTCGACTATTGCATGGTCATTGACTCTAGCCTGTATGCACCGCAGCGCGTGGGACTCCTTGCCGACCTTGAGACGAGCCTTGTATTGGGGGTCTGCTGTGTAGTATGCTTCGGCTATGTCTGGCAGGATGAAGACGTTGTGCATGTCTGCAGGGTTGGCAGGGTTGGTAGCGGGATTGGCGGAGTTGGCGACAGGGACATGACATGGAGTCAAGAACTCGCGCATCTTGTGGTGGATGTTGGATGAGGCTGCTAGCAGCTCCTCGAAGCTAAGGTTGGCGGCGGGACTTGTGAGGATGCGTTTGAAGATTTGATCAACGGCCTGCGGGTTTTGCGCAGGAGTAGCGGTGGTGTACGAGGGGTCCTTGCTCTTGGGTAGTGCCCCAAACGGCTGATCTGTCGGCGGCTGGTAATTGGCGTCGTGAGCATTGGCAAAAGGGTGCGTAGGCAGCTGGTTGCAGGCTTTGGCGACTCCTTGTTATGAGCACACCTCTCATTTTCAACTTTACAGTAACGACGTCAATGACACTTACGAAGATACGGTCACGAGGAGTCGGGGAATATTTTCATTTTCATTTTATCTATTTTATCAAGCTCAAACGTCTATGGGCAAGACTACGCAACGGGACTCTAGGAGGATAGCCTACGTGAACTGCGGTCCCTATTAGGAAGGAGGTTAGATCAGCATCGGCTATGGAGATAGACTGAGTGCCGACAGGAGTTGCGGCCCGATGATGGGCCTACGCCATGAAAGGAATCATGAGCGGCACGGCGCCTGAGGGGCGACATGGGAACGCCGAGGAGTACCGAGTCTACGGTACGGCGTGCATGGGAAACGGCCGAAGTCCTGAACAATAGGAAGGCCGAATACGGACAACCCAAGGGATGGGTGTGGGAGGAACTCTCCACAGATGGTTAGATGGGCGCAGATCAGCTGCTGCGCATTGATCCCGGCATGAGGGACTTTAGCTGCGCGCTGTCTGCGCACAGACCAAGGAGAGCGGTATATAAGGGCCGTAGTTTAGCGTAGGAGACTCTTAAGTCTCTAGATAGTCTATTGTCACTAGACATAGCTACTGAGCAAACAGAATCGTCTTTGACTTAACAAGTCAGCCTTTGAGTCGCTTAGGTTGTGTCTAGGGCAGTCCTGACATAATCTAGAGACTTTATTCTCTACCCCGTTGCTAGCTGTCCAGCACCGAGCACGTCGCTCGTAGCTGCAAAGGACATTCAATGGCCTAGTTTCACTTGGACGGTTGTAATCCGATTATCCCGGAACCGTTGGTGACACCGACTTCGACACACATACTGTCAACGGGTCTCGAACGAGAGATCCTCAATACGCCCGTTGGGCCTGTCTACAAAACAGTTGCAGACGAGAGTACGAGTTCGCCCGAGAGCAGTGTAGGCAGGAGACCATAGACACGCTCGGGGTAACGTACACTGCAGTTGCGGAAAAGCTCAAGGAACGAGCGAAGAAACCTGATTGGTGTCACATATCAAGGCTGATCTCAAATTCCTCACATACTCCCTGTACTAGCACCCCTACCTGACTTCGGGGTGATAACTAGGCACAAAGATAGTGAGGTGAAGTGCCGGGTGTGCCCAATTAGTAGCTTGCGGACCCACGACGCTGCAGACAACATCTTTCCTGTTTCCCAGGAGACGTCATCGACAGGCGCGGATTTTCGGCTGCCGCAAAGAATAGATCAAGTGTCAGTGGAGGGCCTGAACTTGGTTGAAGATCTTTTTACAGGAACATCCTTACACCTTCCCTCATCAAAAATGAATTGCCATTTCCACTACGTACTCCCATACGCCCAGGCGACACTCTCAGAGATAGGTCAAATCTTTGAGGCAGACTGGGTCGACACCATCGAATCTGTCCTTACAAGGACACCAACCTTTATCGGCGACACCATCGTACGCCGCTACGACAACCACGTCAGACAATACTGGCGTCACCGCAAGAATGAGCGGAAGAGGGAACGCGCAGAAGCGCAACAATTATTACGAGAACGAGAGCTCAGACAAGAGCTCGAACAGAAGGAAGCATGGGAGGCCCTTCTGGCAGAACGAGCAGCAAGCAAAGCTGTTTTACGGGCGGAGCGCGCGATGCGCAAAGCCGAGAAAGAATACCAAACTCTCATTACCCTATTGGAGGAACAATACCAAGGCAACACCTCCAACCCCATCTGGCTCGCCCTTGTCTCGTCAAAATATAATCAATGGTTGATGTTGATCAACAACGGCGACAAGGCAATACTAAAATATCGAGTGGCGGTTGAACGACTTCAAAGTGCTCACCATGTAGAAGAACTATACAGCCACGAGGGCATGACCATGTCACATGAAGACTGGAATGCCTGGATGCATGCCATGAACGGCAACATACGGGCCACTCGCTATGCCAAATGGAAAAGGGAACGAGAAGAGGAGGAACGTCGTCAAGGGATTCGTTACGATCCCTTACTAGTCACAAAACCACCGGGACGAATTCTTCCTACAACGCCGGAACGCCTTCTGACGGAGCCACTCTTGAAACTCCCAATCGGACTTGATCATTTCCTGTCCGAAATAGGGGAAGACACCTGGAATGACCACAAGGCTAGGTTATTAAGATGGAGGGCCCGTGTCAAAACATATCTGCCCGGACCAATAGCTAAAAGTTCAATCGCTCCCGACCAGTGGAGGCAAAATGGGTACTGCTACATGTACCTGTTTAAAGCCGAATACTACGACAAGTTCAACTGGCCTGCCTGGCCCACCTTGTACGATATTATAAACTGGGAGCCAGAACTTCGCGACGACACAGTGGTCTTTGCTATCCAAGACAGTATACGACCGGGACGATGTCATATCGTTGAGGAATCCGCTGTACGAAGGGACGACATCGAATATACGTGGGACGAACTTGTGGACCTTCACAAAGTTTCTCACTACACCTGGACGGTACGGTTTGGAGGACAATCAAAGTCTAAGCGTCAATTAAAGAATCGACCTCTCGCCACCACATCCATCAAACGGGTAGACTTACGATCTACGGTTACTGTACAAGAAGCAGTAAACCAAGCAGCCGGACGAACATACCCGGCAGTAAAGGAGCAGGAACCAGTAGTGCAACCAGCGCGATCGTACGCAGCGGCAGCACTAGCTGGTGGAGAAAGCACAGCCAAAGTTATCAACGCTGGAGGAGACGCAGCACACTGGAACGGTGGAGTTCCTACCACAGCAGACTGGCTATCTACCGAGGAATATCCTCAAGGGGCAAATAACGCCCACAAGAAACGACAAATTAATCAGTGGAGAAGGAATGTCGAAAAAGAGTTCTGGCTTCCTTATCCATACCCAAGAATGTCATGGGTCGACAGCGGGTTACATCCCGACATACCAGGCTATTGCTACCTGGTATTGATTAAAAAGGATTTCTGGAATGAGTTCTTGTGGCCAGCTTATCCACAGTTACAGGAAATTTGCAACTGGGATAAGAGTCTTCGGGATGAAGACATCACCACCATCATACGAAAGACCTACTCTCAATCCAATATGTTACACATCGAAAAATATAAAAGTAACACGAGGGGATGGTTTCATGTGGAATGCCTAAACCGAGAAGGCATGGGACACTACAAAATAGGAGCAGGAAACCCCGAAGAAGGCGAGATAATAAGCCTAGGGGAAGAAAGCGATATAGGATCACCAGAGCAACCAGCGCGATCAGACGCAGCGGCAGCTCTGGTAGAAATAGACCCTTGTTTGAGGAACGGTCATCCAGGTTTAACAGAACAGCAACAGAACAAGTTGCACCCGAAACATCCAGGATATTGTTATCTCTGGCTAGTAAAGCGGGAGTACTGGAACGCTTACAGATGGCCAGCTTACCCAACGATCCGGGAAATATATGGGTGGGATCCAGAGCTTATGGACGAAAGTAGACCTATCTATTGGAGGCGAACCAAGGGATGCGATCGAATGTGGCACTGTGTCCGAGTCTCAGGAGAACCCGGTGGCTGGCCATGGATGAAGGCAATGATGTGGCAGGGATACGGTTCACATCGAGTTGGCGTTGGAAACTTCCGACTCACAGTAGACATGGTTACCCAAGCCTACCATGCAATACTCGGATGGAGAAACCATTGGATGGACACCGAAACTCTGGAACCTCTTGCGGATACCCAACCTGCAGCAGCAGTAGCAGTAAGGGAAAACGAGATCCACCGCCAAGAAGAGGAACGACAAAGGGCTGTCACCAGCGCTGGACAAGCCCTTGTCGCTATAATAAACGAATACCAGAGGAGTTCACGTCCTGAACCAGGGCCCTTAACCAAAGCCGAAATGCCCGATTACTACCAAGGAGATCCAAGAACCGTTGATGGATGGTTGCGGCAAATGGGAACATATTTTATGTTATCCAGGGAAACAGACCCTAAACGAATGATTTCCATATGTCTATACCGGATGAAGGGTGGAAAAGGAGATAGAGCAGCGGATTGGAGCGGCGTTAAACTCAAAGCGCTTCAAGAAGCATTACAGGAGTTCCAGGACAAAATCGATAATAATGGATGGAGTCCGCTCCTCAATTGGCAACAACTAAACGAGGGAGAATCAACCGAGGACAATAGAGCATGGGTGCGACGACCATTAGTAAACCAGTTCCCATTCACAGACTGGACGGACTTCAAAAATCAAATGCATGATTTCTTCATGTCCACGGAAACAAAAGAGAAAGCAATCGAAGCTCTATTAAAGTTGAGACAGGACACGATGATGGTTGAAGACTACATCATCAAATTCAATTCTCTTACCTCGCTTACGGACTGGAATGACCAGGCTCTCATATCCCAATTTCAAAGCAACCTCAATCCATCCCTAGGGCGGGACTTAATTCGATATGGGGGACTCCCTGATAACGCTACTCTTATTCAAATACAAACGCGAGTAACTGCATTGGCCCGAGCATACAGAAAAGCCAATGAAGCGTACGGCTTCCCAAAAAGCCGACAAGAATACAGAGAGCGAACTCCCAGTAGCAATCCCCGTCCCCAATATCAGTATAAAGCGCCAGCTCCATTCGCGTCGGGAAGTCGAGACCCAAACGCCATGGACGTAGACAAGAAACGGGACGTCAAACCATGGTGCTACAACTGCGAGAAAGAGGGACACTATAGCCGCCGATGCCCAATGCCACGAAGAAGAAGACCTATACCAGAGTGCAGCAACTGTGGAAGGAAGGGACACACGGTGGAAAGATGCTGGAAGAAGGAAGCCGCTAAAGACAAAGGAAAAAGGGTGGTACGGATGATAGACAATGGGGAAACGACCCCGGTAGAAGGATGTGCCAAGATCGAGGAAGTCTCGGATTTTGGAGACAGCCAGTGAACGAACGCTCTGTTCAACTGGCTACTGTTTTAGATTCTTGTAACGGTGTATTAGTACCAGTAGACTCTGCAATTGACGTGCACGATTTACTCTATGAATGCAGTGGGAACATACACCGTATAAGAAATTTAGAAACGAGCGTAAAACCGGAAAAAAGATTAAAAGTCTGGACTACCCCTTGGATATTAAAGCGCATATGGCAACAACCAGAACAGACGGCTATTGAATGCCTAAGGCAGTGGGTAGAACCCAAACAAGTAAAAGAGGTAGACGGAAAACTTATCAAACAATTAAACGCATTGTCAGAGGCCGACGCCCTTTGGAACTTAGTACACTTAAGAGAGAAAGTAGTACAAGGGGTCGGAAGGCAGGAATTAGACTTAAAAGGGACAATAACCACTATGGATACGTTACAATCCGCCAATGTAACTATGCTGCTAGATTCCGGATGTACCGCTTCATGTATAAGCGAGGAATTCGTGGCAAAACACAAAATGAACAAAAAGAAACTCCTGCGACCAATCCCTGTCTATAATGCAGACGGAACACGGAATGGGTCAGGAAGCGTCGAGTACTTTGTTCAATTCAAACTACGCATTGGAACTCATGAGGAAGTAATGGATTGCGCTGTGGCAACACTCAGTAAAACCAATCTCTTCTTAGGACACGACTGGTTGGAACACCACAACCCAACCATCAATTGGAAAAAGAAGTCCTTAGAGTTTAATCGGTGTCCCGGAACCTGCTGGAAGCCATCTTCAGTACAAGAACCTGAAGATGAGATAGACGTCTCATACTGTCTAGAAGAAGGAGATCGACTTTTAGCCATACACATAGGGGAACCCGAATTACGAGTACAAGCTTTCGCCTCCACCGCCACACAGATAGCTGCGGAACAGGCGAAAACCGAAAAGAAACGCACCCTTGAGGAGGCAGTCCCTCGTCACTATCTAAAGCACAGGAAGGTCTTTGAGAAAGAAACTTTTGACGAACTCCCACCGAGACAACGATGGGATCACGCAATCGAACTTATACCTGGCTCAACTCCGGTAGATTGTAAAATCTACCCACTGAATCGAGACGAACAGCAGCAGCTGGATGAATTTCTGAAGGAAAACTTAGAATCCGGACGAATTCAGGCCAGCAAGTCACCAATGGCATCACCCTTCTTCTTCGTCAAAAAGAAGGATGGCAAACTTAGGCCTGTACAAGACTACAGAAAATTGAATGAAATGACGGTCAAAAACCGTTACCCCCTACCTTTGATAGGAGAACTTGTAGATCAATTGTCCCAAGCGAAAGTATTTTCCAAAATGGATATACGCTGGGGATATAACAATGTTCGCATAAAAGAAGGAGACGAATGGAAAGCCGCGTTCAGAACCAATCGAGGACTATTCGAACCCCTTGTCATGTTCTTCGGATTGACCAATTCACCCGCGACCTTTCAGACCATGATGAACGACATCTTCCGAGTCGAAATAGCTGAAGGATGGGTAGTCATTTACATGGACGACATCTTGGTATTCTCAAAAAACCAAGAAGAACATACTAGGCATGTAAATCGGATACTGGAAAAATTGGAGAAGCATAAACTCTCGCTCAAACCGGAGAAATGCTTCTTCGATAAAAATGAAATCGATTTCCTCGGTGTCATAATTGGAAAGGACACAGTACGAATGGATCCTGCAAAAGTTAAAGCAGTATCTGAGTGGCCGACACCTAAATGCAAGAAAGAAGTCCAACAGTTTCTGGGCTTCGTCAACTTCTATCGTCGATTCGTAAAAGACTTTGCAAAACTGGCTAAGCCGTTGACACGGCTTACAGGAAAAGAAGAATGGCTGTGGACACAGCTGCAGGAGGAAGCCTTTGACAGGCTTAAAACAACGATAGCAGAGGAAGTTGTACTTCGGATCCCCAATGAGGAAGGACAGTTCCGAGTAGAGGTCGACGCCTCAGATTTTGCTATCGGAGGGATATTATCACAAAAACGAGAGGACGGCCTGTGGAAACCCGTGGCCTTTATTTCAAAATCGCTAAACGATGCAGAACGGAATTATGAGATATACGACAAGGAAATGCTCGCGGTAATGCACGCCTTCTACGAATGGGCGCACTACCTCAAGGGAGCAAAACAGACCATTGAAGTTCTGACAGATCATCAGAACTTAACATACTTCCGAAAAGCTCAAAATCTAAATCGATGACAGGCGAGATGGGTAACGGACTTACAGGATTACAACTTCGTAATCAAACATCGAAGTGGAAAATCAAACACTAAAGCGGACCTACTATCCAGACGAGCAGGGCATAATAAAGGAAATAGTGACAATGAAGGAGTCATTCTACTCAAGGAACACCTCTTTATCCGAGTATATGATGATGATCGAGCAATAGACACCATCATCAAAGACATCAGAGAAGTCCCGCGACGACAGTGGGAACCCCAAGTAGCTAAAGGACTAGAAATCGCCGGAGGAGACTATAAGCTCGAAAAAGGATTAGTCACTTGGAAAGGACGCGTTTATGTGCCGGTGGTGCCAGCACTACGAGAAGACATCATCGCTATTCACCACTCGTGGGGACACTCCGGAGTAGCAAAAACATTGGAATCCATCACCAGGAACTTTTGGTGGCCCAATATGCGAAAAGATATTGAGCAATACATTCCCGGTTGCGAGACATGTCAGAGAGCGAAGCCAGACAGAACTGCCCGGGCAGCACCCTTACGACCAAATGAGGTTCCGTCGGAACCTTGGGAAATTATATCTGTCGACTTTGTCGGGCCACTACCAGAATCAAAAGGAAATAACATGGTTCTGGTCATAGTAGATCGGTTCACCAAAAAATCTTATTTTATACCCACCACCTCGGAGATCACATCACAGGGAACAGCAGTGCTGTTCAGGGATAACGTGTTTAGAGAGCATGGACTTCCCCGGAAGGTTATTAGCGACAGGGGCCCTCAATTTGCATCCAAATTCATGACAGACCTATACGGGATACTGGGAATTAAAGCCAACAAATCTACAGCCTATCACCCGCAAACAGACGGACAGACAGAACGAGTTAACCAGGAATTAAAGGAATTCCTAACAATCTTCGTAAACAACCGACAAGACAATTGGTCAGATTGGCTATCGGTCGCACAGTTCTGTCATAATGACAGAGTCCACTCTGCAACAGGCTTCACCCCCTTCTATATGAACTATGGAAGGCATCCAAATAAGGGTCTCGACCCTACCTATGCGCCAAAAGCAGTAGCGGTTGAGCAGTTGGCAAAAGAATTGGAAGAAGTCCACGCCAAGGCAAAATTGGCACTAGAAAAAGCAGCGCACATCATGAAAGAGCGCTACAATACACACCGACGACAGGCCGTCGAGTACAAACCCGGAGATAAGGTTTATCTCAGTACGGAAAACCTTCCAGTCATTCGCGCAACAAAGAAATTAGACGGGAAATTCGTCGGCCCTCTGGAGGTACTCGCTAAAGTGGGCGAATCCTCGTATAAACTAAAAATTCCGGCCTCATGGAAGGTCCACAACGTCTTCAATGAAGTCCTCTTGAAGCCGTATAGAGAACCAGTTTTTCCGAAACAGCAGGCAAAGGCAGCAGCACGCAAGGACGTGCAAATGGTGGAAGAATCGCAGGAGGGCGAGTATGAAGTAGAAGAAATCCTGGAAAGCCGAGTAAGCGGAAGGGGAGGAGCGAGGCTGGAATACCTCATCAAATGGAAAAACTACCCGGTGGAGGAGGCCACATGGGAGCCAGTTAAAAATGTCGTTAACGCACCAGCAATCGTGAAGAAATTCCATAAAGCCAACCCGGACGCCCCTAAACTCGTCAGGAACATCCGAGACGGGCTCCGATACATCCAATACACGGTTACAGAATCAAAGAAAAGTCCGACCATTCCCAAACAATCCACTAGTACACTGCGGAACAAAAAGGGAACACATTGGAAGGACCATCAAAGGCTGTTTGGATGGGACGATGGCCGTTTTGGGCCTAAATATCTGGCAAATATGGAACGCCGATGGCGCACCTGGAAGGGCGAGAGGGCAGCAATCATGGAGCTGCCAGACGACACCGATGGGATGTTCTCCAGAGACCTGGAGCGCGGCGGGCGGTCTAAACCCGTGCTTAATTTCCCCCAGAAGACGGATGAGGAGGAGCTAGCGGAGGAACAAACAGCTCAGGAGAAAGACATGGCGGTGATCACCAAGAAAATCTTGAAAAAAGAGAAGGCAGTGGCTGCTAAGGAGAGCAGCGAGTCGGAAGAAGACCGACAGAGGAGGATCCAGGGCGCGAGTCGCCGGAAAAAAACCATTGGTCAAATATACGACCACCATTGAAGACGTCGAAGACGTCGACTCAGAACAATTTGGGCTGTCGCCCGATGATCAACAAGCGCGCTTGGCCGCGTTTTATACACGAATGAAGGAAGATCCACGATATGTGGACTCTGCCACGTCAGCCTCTCGGGACGCGAGGCCTTGAAGGGGGGGTGATGTTATGAGCACACCTCTCATTTTCAACTTTACAGTAACGACGTCAATGACACTTACGAAGATACGGTCACGAGGAGTCGGGGAATATTTTCATTTTCTTTTATCTATTTTATCAAGCTCAAACGTCTATGGGCAAGACTACGCAACGGGACTCTAGGAGGATAGCCTACGTGAACTGTGGTCCCTATTAGGAAGGAGGTTAGATCAGCATCGGCTATGGAGATAGACTGAGTGCCGACAGGAGTTGCGGCCCGATGATGGGCCTACGCCATGAAAGGAATCATGAGCGGCACGGCGCCTGAGGGGCGACATGGGAACGCCGAGGAGTACCGAGTCTACGGTACGGCGTGCATGGGAAACGGCCGAAGTCCTGAACAATAGGAAGGCCGAATACGGACAACCCAAGGGATGGGTGTGGGAGGAACTCTCCACAGATGGTTAGATGGGCGCAGATCGGCTGCTGCGCATTGATCCCGGCATGAGGGACTTTAGCTGCACGCTGTCTGCGCACAGACCAAGGGAGCGGTATATAAGGGCCGTAGTTTAGCGTAGGAGACTCTTAAGTCTCTAGATAGTCTATTGTCACTAGACATAGCTACTGAGCAAACAGAATCGTCTTTGACTTAACAAGTCAGCCTTTGAGTCGCTTAGGTTGTGTCTAGGGCAGTCCTGACACTCCTGGCAAGGTGATTTCTTCTGGTGGTGGGGCTGGTGCTGCTGGTGGTCGCAGATCCTTTCCTTTTGCGCGTAGCGGAATCTCTACTCCGTCAAACACTACCTTGTTCTTTTTGGCTGCTTGTAATGCTACAAGAGCCCTCTGCATTCGCTCAATCTCCTCATCGATGTTATCCGTGGGGTTTGCTGCTGTCTCGTAACTCAAAATCAGCACAGTGCTTGATGAAGCTGTAAGCTCTGGGTGGTTGTCATGGGGCGAATAGAACATAGCAGGGTGAATTCCGGATGGTTGAGTTGGCTGGGCATTGACTTGCCGGTGGTACTCATTGACGTGTTCCTTCATGTTGTTACCGGGAAGGTACCTTGATACGTAGTTGCCAGTTGGCAACACTATGCGTCCCTCGAGGTTCCTCGTGATTTTTCCGCTTGTGATGTAGCCGTCGACTTCTGGGCATCAACCGATAAAGTGGGCCAAGTTTCCGCAGAACGTGCAACCTGGGATGGCGGGGCATGTACTGGAATTAGTGCCTAGTGGAACTGCGTTGGAACCGGTAGCTGGCGTTGTCTGCGACCAATTCCGCGGGGCTGGCGCACGCGTCTGGGTTGTCGCGAGTGACTGCGTGAGGGATTGTAACATCATTTGCGTCTGTAGGGAACTCTGGACCATTTTCTCCATGAGGCTGAACATATCTTCTGTCTTCATGCCAGATGTTGCTACTGGCTTGGGTTTGGCTGGCGGGGTTGACGCGGGGTTGGCGGGGTAAGCGGCGGGGTACTCTGTCCTAGCGGCATGGGGCGCGGCGGGCTTGTTGATTAGCTTATCGTAAAAAGACGCACCCTGGATAACCTCTTGCGCAGCCACTAACGTTTGTTCGAGGCAATAGGGGTCGTCGTGATGCACGTTTGGGTACTGGCTGCGCATATACCTGTACATCTCCATGCCGACGTGAACCTGGAACCCTTTGAAGAAATACTCGCTTTGCTGGCACGTCAAAAGCTGCCCGTTTTTGATGAGATACTTCGTTATTACCAGGAAGCGCTGGTAATAGCTGCATAGGTCTTCCGTGGTTTGGATTCCGAGGCGGAGCGTTTCTTCGATTAGGCGGTCCAAATCTGCCTGCGTGTGTTCGCACTCATTTATTACTCCAGTGTACAGCACGGTTACCGATGCCTTGAAAGCCTCATACGTAGAGGCGGCATCAAAGGTATCTACTCCTCCCCATAGATCGTATTCCGTGTCGTGGAGGTAGCACAGTGCATATACCTTTTTCTGTTGCACGGAGGTGACGCCAGCTTCGCTAAACAAAAGTTCTAGCTCGTCAAAATAGCGCAGAAGGTGGCGGGGTTGGTTTGAATCAAAGCAGGGTGCGGCGGAGGCATATCATGCGGGCATGGGCTTGGTTTGTGCATGGTCGGCCATCTTGACTATCGGTGGTGGTACTAGGTTGTCGAGGTTTGAGGTGGAAGAATGGGAACTGGAACTGCTTGAACTTGAGGACACTGGCGGCGGGCTTGGCGACGGTTGCGGAAGTTCTGATGGCGACGAGGTGAGTGGGCTTGATTCGTTGGAGCAGGGCGGATCTGGCAGGTTGGCTGGCGGGGTGCTGGTGGAAACGTCGAAGGAATGGAATGTCTCGGATTGATCTGGCGGGCTACGAGAGGATGTTGAGGGTTGGCGGAAGGCTCTGTCAATGTCATCAATGGCTTGGAATTCCGGGGCGAGGCCTAGTCATCTGTGGGATTGGCGTTGGAACATGTTGGTGCTTTTGAATATTTCGCTCAATGCCTCACTAGGGTCTTGGTGCAAAAGTTGCTGCGCGTTCTCGGCTCTTCATTTCAGCAAGTTGTACCAGTCAGCAAAAACATTGGCGGATGACGGGGATGGGGCGTAGTGGCCAGGGAATTGCTGATCCCGGGGTGACTCGGGCGGTGTTGACGGCGTAATTCTTTCAGAAGCCTCACTGGGGCAGCCAATATGATAAGTTCACCCCGCTATTGGAAATAGCGAGGAATGGGAAGGGGTGAGGTCGCGAAAGAGTTCCCATCAACTCCGGTGTGCTCAATGACAACGGTATGCTGTGCGGAACTGGCAACTCCGCGGATAATAACGTTGGTCACACAAGGCGTAACAGTGGTGAACGCGGGACACGGAGTACAACAAAACTCAGAGGCATGAACAAGACGAAGAGGGCGTAGCTGAAAGGATGAGACTCAAAGGCTGGGGTGTACTATATTATTTTTCTAAGTGTTGTACATGAGCTTATATACGTTTTTCTACCCTACTAATGATGAAGTGACTCTGCAAATTTTCACCTTGCAACCGTATATCCAAATCCGTCTTGAAAGTCTTCGTGCAATGGGGCTAGCTGAGGGACACAATGGTGGTATAGGAGCGCCGTGGTGAGAACCAGTATCGCGACCCGACACGGGATGCTAATAGAATCGTATACTTGAAATAGACGTTGATGATCGCCGTTGGTGGCAACGCCAGGATTCATCTGGCTTGATGCGTCCCTGTGCTCTATTTTCTGTGGACCTGACTGGTCCATACCGTAACTGGTTGTCGGCCGATGGGTTTATTCGTCCACGAGAGTCCTGACCCGCTATGTTGGTTCATTGCTAGGGATGATGTGGTGGCTGCATAGGGGTGACCCTTGGATTGTAGACTGTAGCTCCTTCCTAACGCGGATATGATATTGATGGTGACAGTCCCTTCTCCAGTGACCTAAGCTGTGCTGGCTGACAATTTTGTGTGACTTGGCCGACATGGTGCTGACATCGGATGCGAATGACTGACTAGCGCAGGTTTTGGATGGCATACATGGGAGATGACTTGGTCGTTGGGCGTGGGTGACGCTTGCCTTATAGCAGATAATCGTGGAGTTGGCGGAGTTGCTCGTAGCTAGCATGGAAGACTTGTGGAAGACTTTGGATGGGTGCAGATGCTAAGTGACGGGGTCAGGCATGTGTAATCCTAGTGAGGGTAAGGTTTCTAACATCTAGTGCTGAGACTAGTCTGTTCGATACCTATACACTGTCACATCGGAACAATGCTCATCAGCGCAACTCTCCATTTGGAAACATCGTCAAGAATTAGACAACAAAGCTGCTAAATTAGCCAGTGAGGATGCTCTGGTTGATGAAATTTTCGATGACATTCGAAAATTCCAAGCAGGTCACCTCCAAAAGGCGAATTATGGAAAAAATATTTTTAATATTGCAACTGGAGAGATGAAATCGGCCCAAAAGGCTGATAAGGGGAAAGGAAAAGAAAAATCGGTATCATATGCCAATGTGGCAAAAGCGGGTCTGTCCGCTAAAAACAAGAAGTTAGGACATGGTTCTTCAACCTTGGTGGAAAGGCGGAGGACTGGACGCAGGAACAGGTGGAGATACCAGCTGCTCCAAAGAGAAATAGCAGGTCTGGAAGTGAAGTCTGGGACCACACTAAGGAGTGGTCGAAAATTGGGAAAGTAAAAATACTGCCCAATAAATATCACAGTGATTCTGTTTTAGAGGAAAGCAGAACCACTAAAATAAATAAATAAATTTCCACCATGCACCAAGCTATCCGCCAGGAAATGGAGGATAAAAAAACGGGTTGAGGATCTTATAGAAAGTATCCAAGAAACCATTAAAAACTTGAATCAAGAGGAGGAGAGAGTGAAAAGCTTTAAGAAGAAAGCTAAAAAATTGCGCCAAAAGGAACGCAAAGCCAAGAGAGAGTTGGCTGAATGACCAAAACAACCACCCAAGACTCACAAGTTATATATACTTGATGAGGAAATATACAATTCCAATTATTCGCATCCTTCTTTGAATGATAGCGAATACTCTTCCTTGATTAAAGCTAGAAGGAATGAAGAGCTTGAACAAGGAGAGCTCATTATAGTAGAACTCAAGGGAAGGGATGGACTTATCCACCCTTGGGTTCATACTGTGGAAAGTCCTGTATGGTTGAAAATTGGTTATTGCTATCTGGCAGCGATAGAAACCCGTGCATTGGCTCAATATCAATGGCCACAGTACATTGATATCAAAGAATTGGCTTCATATTCAAAGTCAATTAGGAAGAGAGTCAACTTCCACCTACACAAAATTAATGGTGATCAGTCTAGTTGCCATTGTCATTTAGTTATCGATCCAAGAGCCCAGACAGGCTGGATGGAAATCGACAATCTTGCTAGAGCAGCAAGTGTTGATATAATCATTGGAGGAGAAGATGACTTATCTAAAATTCCAATGCTTACTGGAAGCAACAATTGGAATGAGTGGTCTGCAGCTATCAAAGCTGCTCTGCAGTATAAAGGTCTCTGGCAGTATGTTCTTGGCAACAAGATCAAGCCACAGCTTACAGAAGCTGAGAAAACAGCAGAGACAGCTGATAGCACCTCTGCAACTGAGCTTTGTTGCATTAAAGAGAAAAAGGAAGCTTGGGATGACTACTGCGACAACGATGACAAGGCATTGGGATTAATAACCATGAAAATCTCACTGTCTTTAAGACACCTTATTAAACCATGGTCAAACTCTACCTTCATTGCATTGCAGGAAGCCTTTGGCAAGCCAGGAGCAGCTGGCATTTTTGTTGATTTTTCAAAAGTAATACATTGGAAGATCAACACCAATAAATTGACAGAGTCAGTCAATGAGCTATTGACAACAGCTAATCAACTTTCTGTCAATGGTTTTACATTCCCGGACAACATGCTAGCAATGGTAGTGTTAGCATCTTTGCCACAAGGATGGGACAGTGTCTCATCTAGTGTATTATTAACGATGAAAGCAAGTGATTTAAAACTTGCTGATATTCTTCCAAAAATAGAGGAAGAATCTCAAAGGCGGAGAATGTCTTCTGGGGGGGTTGTTCACACTGCTAGAGTGAAACTTCCCAAAGGCCCTAACAGGCCTAATTGGAATCAACAAAATTCTGGTCCTAGTAACCAGAATAACTACAAACCTGGTTTTAATAACCAGAATTCATATTCTTCGAACCAAAATAAAGGGAAATGGACGACACCAGGACTGTCTTCCAGACCCTTTAACACTGGCAAACCCCAGTTCTTGTCTAATCAAGAAAGGAACAAAATTAATCGTGACAACAAAAAGAAAAAGAAGGCCTTTCTATTAGATCAATAACAAAAGAACAATACTGGGGAGACCAGGAAAGTAAATACACCAAAGTTTGCTCACTTAATAGACAGGATAGATCCTGCTCTACCCTTGATTCGAAGAATGGCACCATTAGTGCCAAATCTACAGCAACTGAAAGATCAAGGATACTCAGTCACAGATAATGTAGAAATGCAAATGGTGGTTGATCCAATTGCAGAAAACTGTTTCAAAGTCCTAGATGAAAGGGCTGACATTGAAATGGACAATACGTCAGATACAGTCTCCTTAGGTGAAGACTTCTATGACACAGCTGATGGGGAATATCAGTATGTAAATCTTTCTACTCAAAAGTTCTTCTCTGATAAAAAATCAGTGAGGACTATCAAGACGAGCCCAATTATGAGGCATCTTGATTTCAAAGGTAACAATGTAGATAGTAGTATTTGTACTACTTTAAATAGCGATCAATATATTGCTTTAGTTGCCTCCATTCCAAAAATGAGTAGTAAGATAAATGTATGTGGTTGTGACAAGTGTAAGGAATTTGAGTCCAAAGGAACTCCATGGATGATTGATTCAGGAGCATCAATCCACATAACTCCTGAAATCAAAGATTTCTCTGAATATCATCCTTTTAAAGTTTCACAGCCTGTATTTACAGCTGATAAATGATCTCAAGTAGCAATACTTGGAGAAGGAACTGTGTTCCTACAGGTAGAAACCACGCATAAACATAAACATGTCATTAAACTTGAAAAATTTTGCTATATGCCTGCAGCTAGTGTCAGACTTATATCGTCTGGACAACTAAAGCTACAAGGCTTTCATGAAAAATCAGACAAGTATAGTACTATATTTTTGCTAAAAACTGGGCGACCATTTATAATGGCATATCCTAGACATATAGGAGATCCCATTCATTGGATTTTGACTGAAATTGTCCATCCAATGGTAAAAATGGCTGAACCTTCAGTTCATATAGTGGATTATAACACTTGGCATCGAAGATTGGGTCACCCATCTAAAAATGTATTAAAACATGTCTTTGATCATACAAAAGGGTTTGACAAATTATCTATACCATCAACAGATACAATTTGTCCTGGATGTGCACAAGGAAAGATGCATAATAAATCTTTTCCTACATCAATCAAGCAAGCTTCAAAGCCACTTGAATTGATTCATGCAGACTTATTAGAATTGCCCATGGAATCTTATCATCAAAAGAAATGGTGTCTTATGATACTAGATGATTATTCTTCCTATGCTTATATGGCACTTCTTCGAACTAAATCAGAAACATTCACTGCTTTCAAGAGTTATGTAGAACTCATGGAAAATCAATATAGCAGTAGAGTTAAACGTTTCAGATCAGATTGAGGGGGGGAATTTAAGTCGCATGAATTTAGCAAATTTCTTGCTTCAAAAGGAATCTTTAGAGAACAAAGTGCACCTCACATACATCAACAAAATGGTCATGCTGAACGATTAAATGATACTATACTTGAAAAAGCAGAAAGCATGAGATTAGAATCTTCCTGCCCAAAATCATGGTGGGAATTTGCTTTTGAAACTGCTATTCATGTATACAATCGCACACCATTACGAAGGACAAATTGGTCTACACCCTATGAAAACATGACAGGTGAAAAACCTGATGTTCATTACCTTAAAGTGTTTGGTTGTCTAGCTTGGGTTTACATACCTAAAGAAATTCATAAAGATAAGCTGTCACCAAGATCTGAACCAATGACCTTTATGGGTTATGACATAGGATCTAAAGCTTATAAATTTATGAAGAAAGATAACACTATATTCATTGGTGTTAAAGCACTATTTAATGAATCAGTATTTCCACAAAAAGCGAAAATTACAATAAAGATAGACTATTTGAAAGTCCACCAGGTATTAACCAAAGGGATCAAAATGGACATGAATCTGACTCCGATTCCCAAAACAACAATCATCTCGATAGTGATGAAGATGATCCCAAACCATATAAACCATCATTCAATCATGATCTTACACCAGATGAAGAGCAGAATTCATCTCATGAAAATGATGATATAGAGCCTAATAATAATGGTGGAGAACAGGATTTACCTGTCAGACCTGATGTTCGAGGATCAAGTGAAAACAGATCCGAAGAGAATTCCAGTAGACAGCCTGGGACACAACATCATGCACCACCAGATATCAAAAGAACACGAAAAGAGAAAAAGGTTACAGAGAGACAATCCCAAAAACAACCTGAACCTATTCCCTTCCCACTTCGCCGAAGTACTAGAGAAAGGAAACCAGTTTATAAAGAGGGTAATATTTATGGAAAGAAAACTCCTCTTGAAATTGAAAAACAACTGGAAAAGAATCCTTTCAATGAGTCTGAAGACTCTGATAGTCAAAAAGACACTTCAAGCGAAATATCAGATGAATTTGATCCTGGTACTATTCAGGATAAAGGAATTTCAGATATAGATATACTGCTTGATCAATTACAAAAAGAGGGAGGAAGGAAATTTATCAATTTCCTACTCTCAAAAGCAGTATTACCTAAACCTGATATCCCTGTTCATTTTAGGGACATGTTAAAAATTAAAGAATCTGATCCTAAAGCTTTTCAAGAATGGATTACAGCTATGGAGGATGAGATTGAAGCTCTATTCGAAAGAGATGTTTGGGAGTTAGTTGATGGTCCAAAAGATTGTAAACCTGTGAAGTGTAGATGGGTTTACAATATTAAAAGTGATGGTCAAAAACATGCTCGACTTGTTGCTAAAGGATTTTCACAAATACCTGGCATAGATTATGATGACACCTTTTCTCCTGTTGCACGATTTGAAACAGTGAGATTACTTCTGGCTTCAGCAGCGCTCGACAATTGGGAAATCGAGGCACTAGATGTTAAAACAGCTTTCCTATATGGAAATCTTGATGAAGAGATTTACATGGAACAGCCAGAAGGCTTTGTCACAAAAGGACAAGAGGGAAAAGTCTATAGGTTAAAAAAGGCCTTATATGGTCTTAAACAAGCATCATATGCTTGGAATAAACAAGCTGATAAAAGCTTGAAATCCTTAGGATTCAAAAGATGTCTTTTGGATACAGGAGTTTATATCCTTAACAAACAAGGATCAATAATAGTTGTCATACTATATGTTGATGACATACTATTTCTGGGAAATGACAAAAGACTCTTATTAGACAAGAAGAGCAAGTTCATGAAAATATGGGAATGTAGAGACTTGGGACAAGTTTCTGAATATCTAGGGATGAAGATATCTCAAGATAGACCAAATCAATTATTGATAATTGATCAAATAGACTATGCTAAGAAAGTTGTTAAGTGTTTTGGTCAAGAAAATGCTAAACCTGCTAGAACACCATTACCAGCAGGGTATGTTCCTAAACCAAATGAAGGAACAGCAACTTCTGAGCAAAGAAGCTATTATCAATCCATAATTGGATCATTATTATATTTAACTCTTGGAACTCGTCCAGATATTGCATTTGCAGTAATAATGATGTCACAATTTATGGTTAATCCTTCTGAAGAGCATATCCAGAAGGCATTATACATTATCAAATATGTTGCCACCAACATTAATGGCAAAATAGTGTATAATGGAAAGAACCATGAAGGTTTCATTGCATATTGTGATGCAGACTGGGCAGGTGACCAGATTAGTAGAAGATCAGTCACTGGATACATTGTAAAACTAGCTGGAGGACCAGTTAGTTGGGTTTCAAGGAAACAAAAGACAGTTGCTCTGTCATTGACAGAAGCAGAATATATGAGTCTGTCTGATACATCAAGACAGATAGTCTGGATAGAGTCTTTATTCCATGAAATTGGAAAGACTATAAAAATGATTCAATTAGGAGTAGATAATCAAGGAGCAATCTTTTTAGCTTCTAATCCTGCTCAAGAGCATAGATCTAAACACATAGATATCTGCTACCACTATGTTAGAGAATGCATAGAGGAAAGAAAAGTGGAACTTGTGTATATTCCCACAAATCAGCAACTTGCTGATATCTTGACTAAAAATTTGTCTTTTGATAAATTCAAAGAGTTAAGATCTCAAATTGGATTAGTGATTTCTCAGCATGGGGGAGTGTTGAATAAATAATGATCTGGAGCATTGAGTATCGAACTCATAGCTTCATATATTATATCATTATTTATGAATGCTCACTAAATCACAAATATAATCTGATATTTGTACACTGTTGACACTTTTATAGTGTTTGACAGATATTATAGAGTTTCATCCCAGGAACAGTATGAAACAACAGTGTGTGAGACACAATGCATGAAACATGCTTCACACATCAAGTATTGACAGATTGCTGTAAAATGCGCAGCAATATGACACCATGCGCAGCAGGTATGGTGCAATGCGCAGCAGGGAGCTGCGCATTACTAGAAATAGGTATATTAGATGTAGTTACATGTGATTTCTGTAACTGTATATAAGCAGTGCCCTTTGCACTGCTGAAATACATCTCCTGTTCTATTGCATAGTTGAGCCCTAGCTCCTAACCGTTCTAAACAGTACTCAGTAAGTCCCCTCGCTTACTAAGCCTCGCTCTGTGCTGCCATTGCTCATTTCAACAGGTTTATCAAGGCAAATACCCCCAAACACAGCCAGTCCAGGTGCCAGAGCTCATCGCTGGCAAAGCTGTCATAATGAATACCGAGTCTTATTTTCTGCAGACCTGACCAAGGGTTACTGGTCTATACCATAGCTGGTCATCAGCTGATGGGTTTACTCATCCACTAGGGTCCTGATCTGCTATGTTGGTGCATTGCTAGGGATGATGTGGCAGCTGCATAGGGGTGACCCTTGGATCATAGAATGTAGATCCTTCCTAATGCAGATATAGTATTGATGGCAACAGTCCCTTCTCCAGTGAACTAAGCTGTGCTGGCTGACAGTTTTATGCAGATTGGCCAATGGGGTGCTTTATCAGATGCAAACAACCAACTAGCACAGGGTTTGGATGGCATATGCAAGAGACAACTTGGCCATTGGGCATGGGTGATGCTTGCCTTATAGCAGATAATCGCAGAGTTAGTGGAGTTGTTCATAGCTAGTGCAGATGACCTGTGGAAGACTTCAGATAAGCACAGATGTTAGGTGATGGGGTCAGGGCATGTATAATCCTAGTGAGGGTAAGGTTCCCAATGTCTAGTGCTGAGACTAGTCCATCTGATACCTATACACTGTCACATTGGAACAATGCTCATCACCATGTCATTCAAGGATTTTGATATAAAAGCCACTGGCTGATAAACTCCCTCTTCTGTCTCTTGAGATAGAATTCCTCCAATGGCAAAGTCTGATGCATCAACTTCTACCTTGAACTGCCCATCCTTGTTTGGAATTCATAATGTGACTTTCTGAGCAATGGTGTCCTTCAACTCCTGGAATGATTGATCCTGGAACTCTGTCCATTTCCACTCCTCTTTTCCAGTTAGCATGGTGAGTGGTTTGGCCAGTTTGGCGAAATTCTCAATAAAGCATTGGTAAAAATTAATGAATCCCAGAAACTGTTGAATGTCCCTCTTGCACATAGGTTTGGGCCATTCAATCACTGCCTGGACCTTTCCTTCTTCCATTCAAATAGAGTCCTTGCTAATCACAACTCCTAGAAAGTCAATCTGTTTTTGGTCAAAGAAGCACTTTCCAGCTTAAGCAATAGTTTGTGCTCTTCCAGCTTAGCTAAAATCTGGTTGACCTGTTTGATGTGGTCCTCCTTGTTCTTTGAGAACACCAAGATGTTGTCCATATATATGACCACCCATACTTCTGTGACCTTGGTCCTGAAGATGTCATTCATCATAGTCTGGAATGTCACTGGCAAGTTCATGAGTCCAAAGAACATAACCAGGGGTTCAAATAATCCCCAGTTGGTTTGGAAGGCTGCTTTCCACTTGTTGCCTTCTTTGATTTGAACATTGTTGTACCCCCACTGAATGTCCATTTTTGAAAAGACTGTCACCTGAAACAGTTTGTCCACTAGTTCTCCAATAAGGGGGAGAGGATATCGATTTTTTATGGTCATCTTGTTCAGCTTCTGATAGTCCTGCACTGGTCTAAGCTTTCTGTCCTTCTTTTTGACAAAGAAGAATGGTGATGCCATAGGTGATTTGCTGGGTCAAATATGTTTAGTGTCCAGATTCTCAAGCACTTTACACTCCTCCCCCCCCTTATGAGTAGAATCCAAGCTCATTCCAAGTATTCTGAGCAGAATCTGAGTAGAATCCAAGTTGACTCCAAGTAGGGTAAAAATGTTAAGATGAAGTCCTCACACAACCTAAGGTTTGAGAGAAGAAAGAGCACAGAGTAGATTGTGTAGGCAACACAAACTATCTTAAGGCTAAGGAATACAACCTCTACCGGTCCTACTTACATATATACTACTTGCCTCATGTCCTCCTCATGCCCTTTCCATATGTATCTGCTTATGTAACTAACAAAAAGAAAAGAAAAGAAATAGAAATAGAAATCACTCATTCTTAACATAACCCTCTCTTTAGGGATTCAGTTCCACGGAATCCTCGTTTGTCCTTTTCTGTGATTTTCCGATCTTGTTTCCACTTTGTCCAATTTTTTTCTAATTTTTCTAGATATTCTCTTTTGAACTTTCCATCTTCCCAACCAAATAGTGTTTTTGGTGTTTGTGGCTGCGTGAAGTTTTTATATCATGTGAACATTAAGTTGCTCATCCTCACTCTTCGAGGTGCGCTAGGATGGAGGTGGTGGAATTTGTCGATACACTGGTCGGCATTGTGACAATTCGTCGCAGGTTCCCATGTGGAATCTTCTACCGGGTAATTCTTCCATTTTACTAAGTATTCCAACCATCCTTTTCCTTTTTTACTAATGCGACTGTCTAGTATTTTTTCCACTTCATAATCGCCGGTCTTATCCTCTTCCTTTTGTTTATCTTTGTGGTTGGATTCACAGCATTTTTGTTGTGGAAAAGTGGGTTCTTGATATGGTTTCAACAATACTTCATTAAACACATTATACACCTTCCAGCTCACAGGGATTAGGAGTCGATAGGAGGATGCTCCTATTTTTTCTATGATTTTGTAGGGTCCTACGAATTGTTCTCCAAGCTTCTTTGTTGGTCATACTGAGGGTAGGTTTTTGGCATTTAGATAAACTTGATCTCCTTTTTTGTATTCAATAGGCTCTCATTTCTTTTGTCATACTGAGCTTTCATGGAGTCTTGTGCCTTCTTTAGTGATGCCTGTGCCTTCTCCCATACTTCTTTTTGTTCCCCAACAAATTGTCCTATGGCTTCTACTCATGGTTGAGATGGTTGATCTACTGTTCCCTTATTGGGATTATATCTGTAATTCATCATAAAGGGCAAATATCCTGTTGCAGAATGTTTTCTATCATTGTAACAGAATTGTGTTACTGCTAGCCAATCGCTCCAGTTATCTTGTTTTTCATTTACAAATGTCGATAATAAGATTTCGACTTCTTGATTCGCCCTTTCAGATTGTCCATCTGTTTGTGGATGAAATGCAGTAGATGGGTTTCCTTTAATTCCCATTAATTCGAAGAATTCCTTCATGAATTTTGAAACAAATTGGGGTCCTCTATCACTTATTACTTTCTTCGGGATTCCATGTTCTCTGAACATGTGATCTCTAAATAACGTTGCTACTCCTTTTGACATGAGAGTGGTATTGGTGGGAATGAAGTATGCCTTTTTTGTAAATTTATCAATGACTGTTAAAATTGCATTATATCCCTTTGATTCTGGCAAGGGTCCTATTATATCCAATGCAATATCTTCCCAAGGTTGTTTTGGTATAGCATGAGGTATTAAGGGTGCTGCCCGTTTTTGTCTGTCTGGTTTGATTGTCTGGCAGGTCCTGCACCCTTTTGTATATTTTTCAATATCCTCTCGCATGTTTGGCCACCAATAGTCTCTAGTAATGAGTTCTAATGTTTTTGCTATCCCTGGATGTCCCCATCTGTGATGTAAGGCAATTGCTTCTTCTCTTAGTTTCATCATGGCTGGAACATATATTCTTCCTTTCCAGGTTACTTGATTAGTTTCTTTGTCGAATTCATATCCATCCTCATTACTTTCTACTCCTTTTCGTACTTGAGTGTCCCATTGCCTTTTATTGGTCTTTTTGATTCCATTGACCAATGTGACCCACTCTCCTGTCCAATCATCTAATCGTACAAATAACTCATCTTTTAGTAGAAGTACATCTTCATTATCTTTTAATCCTTTGTCATAATCCACCCTTCGTGATAATAGGTCTGCTTTGGAATTGGACTTTCCAGATCGATGTTTGATAACGAAATTATACTCCTGAAGGTCTATAACCCAACGAGCTTGTCTCCTGTTTAGGTTTTGTGGTTTCCAGAAATATGTGAGATTTTGATGATCTGTTAAAATCTCGATTGTCTCCTTTGCTCCTTTTAGGTATTGTGACCATTCATATAGTGAATGCATTATAGCTAGCATTTCCTTGTCATATATTTCATAATTTCATTCTGCTGCATTCAAAGCTTTTGAAATGAATGCCACAGGTCTCCAAATTCATTCCTGTTGTTGGGATAGAATAGATCCCATAGCAAAATCTGATGCATCTGTTTCGATTCTGAATTGTCCATTTTCACTTGGTATTGCCAGTACTGCTTCCTCTGCTATCCTTTCTTTCAACTTACTCATAGCTTCGCTCTGCAGTTTTCCCCATTCCCATTCTTTCTTTCCCATTAACTCAGTTAATGGTTTTGCTTCTTTAGCAAATCCTTTCACAAATCGTTGATAAAAGTTGACAAAACCCAGAAATTGTTGTACTTCTCATTTACTTTTTGGTTCTGGCCATTCTTTAATTGCCTTTACTTTGGCTGGATCCATTTTTATCGAGTCTTTGGTAATGATTACTCCTAAAAACTCAATTTCCTCTTTATTGAAGTAGCACTTTTCCAGTTTTAATGACAACTTGTTTTGTTCAAGTTTTTCCAATATTCAATTAACATGTTCTACATGTTGTTTCTTGTTGTTTGAGAATACTAGGATATCATCCATATAGATTACCACCCATCCTTCAGCGAGTTCCTCCCGGAACAAATCATTCATCATAGTTTGAAAGGTAGCTGGTGAGTTTGTTAACCCAAAGAACATGACTAATGGTTCAAATAGTCCTCTGTTCATTCGGGATGCAGCTTTCCACTCATCTCCTTCCTTTATTCGAATGTTATTATATCCCCATCTGATGTCCATTTTTGAGAATATATTTGCATGGCTGAGTTTATCAATTAATTCAGAGATTAGGGGTAGTGGATATCAATTCTTTTTTTGTCATTTCATTTAACTTTCAATAATCCTGTACTGGGCATAATGATCCGTCTTTCTTTTTAACAAAGAAGAATGGTGAAGCCATTGGTGATTTACTTGGCTTTATTCTTCCTGTATCCAGGTTTTCTTTCAGAAAGTCCTCTAATGCTTGTTGCTCATCTCTATTTAGTGGGTATATCTTGCAATCTAATGGTTTCGATCCTGGAACTAATTCAATTGCATGATCCCATGGCCTTCTTGGTGTTAATTCATCAAACGTTGTTTTTTCAAAGACTTTTCAATGTCCCAAATAATGTTCTGGAATTATGTCTTCCACTTTTCGTTTTTTAATGTTTGCTGATGCTATTTCAGTGGCCTTTGATTGATATGCCCTTGTTCTTAGTTCCTCTGGTCCTATGTAGATTGCTAGCAATCTTTCTCCTTCTTCCCATTGGATTCTATCCATTTCCTCCTCTGGTTCTAAACTTCCTGAACCTTTCCAACATGTACCAGGACAGCAAGAGAATTGTATCTTCTGATTTCTCCAATCAATTTCTGGATTGTGATATCTCAGCCAATCATGTCCTAAGAACATATCCATTTTTCCTAATGCTGAAATTCCAAATTCAAGAGTTTCATAATGATCGCCCACTTGTACTTTGAGTTTGATCATTTCCTCTAACTGTCCTGCTATGTTTCAAGTTCCATCTGCATTAAACACTGGTATTGGTCTTGGTAACTTTCTAGTGTTTAATTGATGATGTTCCACCCATTCCTTGTTTACACAAGATCCTGTACATCCTGAATCTATCAGAGCTTTGATCTTGAATTGTTCCACTGAATCTACAGTTGCTGTTATTACATCAACATCCATCTGATTCCTTCCCGTTGTTCATACAAATCTTGGTTTATGTTTCAGATGGTTTAAATACCATAGTGCATCTGTTTCTGTCATTTTATTTAAGTCTTTTACTAGCTGTTTGTTTATTTCTTCTGTTCAATCTTTCTTAACCCAAGATCGAAGATCCCTCACAGCTATATCCATCGACTGTTCCCATATTCTTCTTACAATCCATGGTGTGGACCAAGTTTTAACTTCGGCTTTGTTGCACTTATGGGTGCATTCCTCAAACAATTTTGCATGGAATGACATTCATATAATAATTCTGGTATTTTTACATGTGAATTATCATACTGTACATTGTTCATGACTCATGAGGGGGAATGCTTCCTCATGAGTCATTCTGAAAACCCAACGCCCCTGCCATTTCTCTTTTTTCCTCTTCTGTCATCTCTTCCGCAAATTCTTTAATGGTTGACCAAGTCCTGACAACTTGTTTTCTTTTGTCTTTCTTTGGAGCTCTACAGTCCCTTGCAAAGTGGCCTTTCTTGCCACAATTATAGCACTCCACCACTCATTTTTGTCAATCTACGTCCATCGCATTTGGATCTTTCTTTGGGGCTCTGCATACATTTGCTGTGTGTCCCGGTTTTCCACAATTGAAACATGTAACAGGGGCTCGTCCTCCTGTTGATGTGGATGCGGTTGTATTCATATTTTGAGCTGGGCGATTTTGTTGAGGCTGGTTTGTAGTGGTTGGGCGACTCTGGGGATAGATCTGTTGTGCATCCCTCCAACTTGTTAGGACTAGCCTAAACACAACCTAAAAGACTCAAGAGGGGATGGCTTGTTCAGCCAAAGACAAGACAAGTTGCTCAAGAGGAAGTGTCTAGGACACAAACTATCTAGAGTCTTAGGGACTTGCTACCTAAGACAACAACCCTTATATACTACTCTCCTGGTCTGTGCGCAGTCAGCGCACAGCTAAAGTCCCTCACAATAGAGACAATGTGCAGCAGCTGAGTCTGTGCCCATATGACCATACCTGGAGCTATCCTCCCACACCAACACTCTGTCCTTCTTTGTATGGCCATGCCTATTGTCTAGCATCTCGGCCGACTCCCACATATGCCGGTACCTAGTCATCGGTACATCTTGGCATTCCCATGTTGCCCCTCAGGCACCGTGCCACTCATGTTTCCTCTCATGGCATAGGCCCATCATCGGACCATCATTCCTGTCGGCACTCAGTCTATGTCCATAGCTGATGCTGACCTAACCTCCTTCCATATAAGGGTTGCAGTCCTAACATAGCCAGTCCCTGCAACCATAGTATCATCTGAGTCCTGTTTCTAAATGTTTGAGTGAAGATAGAAAGATAAAATGAAAAGAAAAATAGAATCCGACTCTCCAAGACCATATCTCCGTAATTGTCATTAGTGTCGTTACTGTGAAAATTGAAATGAATGAGGTGTGCTCATAACACAACTTCTTTCTACTTGTATTGCCCTATCAAACCAGCACTGTAGATCGCCTTCTTGTGATCCATCCGCCATCCTTACTCTGTTAAGGACTTGTAGTTCAACTAATCTCCTTCCTAGTGGTGGGTGTAATCCTGCTCGAAACTGTGTAACCAGTGCTATTTCGTTATATTGGGTCAAGGATGCTATGCTTCGGAAATTTACTACATAGTCTTCTGCTTTCAGACTTCCTTGTTTCATGCTTTGGATCATTCAACATGCTTGATCTCTTGTTTCGGTAGTCAAGAAATACTCTTTCATTTTTTCCATCATGTCATTAAAGTTGGTAAAAGGGAATTTATGGGTGATTGGTACTAACACCCATGTTTGTCTGTCTGCACTTCTTATCCTGTCATTCCACTGTTGTTGGTTATAATTTGGCACTGGAGTTCCATCTGCTCCCATCATTTCTTCCCTTCTTTGGACCTCACGTCCTGCTGCTTCTATTTCAGTGGTTTTGGCCATGGCCCAATTCCCTGCTTGGTTACCTTGACCTTTTCGAACCCTTTGTAATACCATCTGGATCATGACATTATTATTATTGACCCCTACTATGGTGAAGTATGAAGCCATTTGTCTAAGCCAAGTGGCTATCTCTTTCGGGTCTCCTTCATAATACTCCAGCATGTCCATATGGATGGTAGGATGTGGCTCTCTAGGTGGGTGAATTGCTGCATCAATGGCTTGTATTGCTTGAGCCAAGTTGGTTCCTTGGAGAACTCGTTCATTATTTTGAGCCAGTGTGGTGGCTCCCCAAGTTGCCAGGTATTCATGAGCAAATACAGTTATTCCCACTGTGATTAATCCAATACATCCCTGCACTACTGCTTGTGTTATTTCGAACCCAACTGAGAAATGTCTGGTGACGGAGTCATCTCCTCCATAATATTCCAAAATGTCAGCTGCTTTTGGTAGAGCATTGTCCTCGTCTTTCTTGTGTGTGACATGGTATCGACAATTTTTGGAATTCATTTTTACTTTGAATCCTAAGACCGTGTTTCTCATGTCAGGTTCATACTGAGCAATAGTATGCCAAGAAGGGTTCTCTGGCCAGGCATAGCAATTCCAATACTGCCTTTTAAAGAGTGCTAAGTAGCACCACCCATTGTCATTGGGAGTATGGTTTCCATGACCAGGAGGGGGTAGAACAACTTTTCTGTATTCTTGAACTAGGTGGTTCCATCTTGGAATATGTACTTTCTGCATTAATTCAATTCTGTTGATGTCTTCGACCCAATCTTCAAGCTGTGCCCCTGTTCCATGGAACCACTGTCTCTGTGGTTGTTCTGATCTTACAACTCCAGTTCTTTTAACTCCGGTTTGAGTGACTTGAGCATATGTTCTTGGTATCAGAACTATGTCACTTCCAACCCATAGGTGTTCCTCTTTATGGAGTCATAGATCTGCTAGGAAATTCCTTATTCCCGCTGCTGACCAGAGTTTTGCAAATTTCTGTCCCTGAGCATGTTGGACTGTCATGTCTTTAACATGGATTTGTTTGTCAATGAACATTTCCATTGTGTACATTCTGTCTTTTCTTAACGCTTCAGGGAACATGTTACACACTCTTCTTAACTGGTCTGCCATTGGGTTCTTGGGAAGTTCCTTCCACATCCAAGACCTATGTTCCATCTTTATCATTGCTAGCCAACAGTAACCATGATTGTGTTCTGTTGGGATTGGAACAACTTTTTTCTCAGGTTCTTGGATTTTTATCCCTTCAACTGGTTTCTTTCTTTCAACTGGTTTCCACTCAGTTGAAGACTTGGTGACTATGGGTTTTTTGACTTCCTTTGATGCTTCAGGAAGTTTTGGCATAAAAGTGGCAAGGGATGGTTGAGCCCTTGGCATGTATGTTAACTGTAGTTTAGTTTCTTCATCGACTTCTTGTAAATCGAATTCTTCAATGTCGTCCTCACAATCAGACTCATAGGCATAGGCAGAAACCCCAATGCATTCTTCTCAATTGTCATTACAGTTACAAAATTTCTTGACTCAGTTGCAATCAGTGCAATACCGAGTCGGCACTCCTAATGCTCCTGTCTTTTTTACTACTACTGGTCCATTGCACTGAGTACAGTGCCTACTAGAGACCGTCGTGGCAAGGGGACCCTTCTTCTTTCCAATTCTTCCTCCTAAACGAATATGTTCCCAGAGACTGGGGTCCAAGTTCCTGAGTTGCTCGAGGTGTTTCCATGTGTACACCTCTTCTCCATGGCAGATGGCAGCATTCTCGACAATGTGGAACATGTCGTTCCTGATGTTGTCTTGAAGTGCAAAGCGGTACTTCTTGTTTCTCAACTCCGGTTCCCAATCTAAGACTTCCTTAACCGTGGGCCATGCAGGCCAGACATATTTGTTATAATACTCTTCCTTGAAGAGTACCATATAGCAATAGCTGTTCTTTCTATACAGCTGGTTTCCCATAACTGGCATCCCGACTGGACCCAGTAACTTAGCACGGCCAGTAGCCGACTTCCTCCATGTGCACATCCTGTTGCGACTTTCTCCAACATCTTTCAGGAACAGATTGAGACTCATGTTGAGTCTCAGGTCCAGCATCTCCCAGATCCCTTGCATTGGATCATCAGGAGTGGGCACGTGCACCTTCCTCTTTGGTTTTGTGGTGAGGTAAGGGTCATACCTGATCACCGACCTTCGTTCCATTTGAACCTGTTCCTGATGGAATTGGGCATATGCGGTGGCCCTTATGTTGCCATTTTCCACATGTTTGATTTGGTTCCGCTCCTCCACGGATAGGACAAGACCTTGATGTCTCAAAAGGGGTAAGTCCGGACCTCCGCCAAACTGCTGGAGCAACAGAAGGTTGCTCTTGATGCTGAGAAGCGCCTCTTGCACCGGTGTGCCAGTACCAAATGTCTGGAGGCACTTAAGTAGTGCCTCGAATGCTGTATCTTCTTCAAGCATCTCTTGCTTGATCTGTCATTGTTTGCAGAGTTTCTCCACCTTCTCATGCTGTAAGGCCTTCCAGGCCTCCTCCTGTTCTTTGATCGAGATCTGCTCAATCTTCCACACTTCAATGTGTAGACACCGCTCCTGCTGCCACCATTCTTTGATCATTCGCCAATAAGCTTTGATGTGCGCATCATGTTGCACATGCCTAATTGGCATTATGATGGTGGTGATGGTGGCCCTTTTAATTTCCACAGCCTTGGCGGCAACTTTCTTTGTAATGGCACATCCCCATGCCCAACCGATCTCAAATGTGGAGGCGATCTCCTCCAATGACATCCCTGCATGGGGCAAAACGTATTCGAAAGTCAGATCCATTGCTAGATCTGGCTTTATGAAACCTGTAAAAATATTCAATCTATTTCCGGCCCTCCACGGACAATAGATCTCTTCGTGTGGCTGTTCTGCGAAAACCAATGATGTTTCCCAGTTGGGAAAGATGCTGACATTGTCTAAGAGGGAACGAAACTTGACCTAGAAGGAGTGCCTGGCAATTCACTCAGATGTCCTTGTGCCTAGTTATCTGCATGCAGCTTAATTTGCGCAGCTAGTACAGAGGGTATTCCAAGATTTAAATCTCTGCCTTGATACACTCAATCTAGATTGTCTTCGCTCATTCCTGAGCTTTTCCGATCCTCAAGGTATCACTTGCCTGGGTGTGCCTGCCTGCAACTACCACCAGCGCCCAACAATTCTCATCCAAGAGGATTGTGTCAACTAGCCCATTTGAGGGAGACCTCGTTTGAGGGGCTATTAAGAGAGTTGGACATGCGGATGCAACACCCAAGACAACGATTCTTGATGAGAAGAAGATGCACCAGCACCCTTGACAAGGATGATGGTGGTGAGAGAGTAAGAGATGTCTAACCCTAGCATAGGGCTTCGACAGAGATACGTTCAACACATGTAACAACGAGCAAGGCTATTGCAGTGTCGTATAATGATGCCAAACGGTAGGTTGTATCAGCCTTAAGATTATGTTAAGACGAAGTCCTCACACAACCTAAGGTTTGAGAGAAGAAAGAGCACAGAGTAGATTGTGTAGGCAACACAAACTATCTTAAGGCTAAGGAATACAACCTCTACCGGTCCTACTTATATACTACTTGCCTCATGTCCTCCTCATGCCCTTTCCATATGTATCCACTTATGTAACTAACAAAAAGAAAAGAAAAGAAATAGAAATAGAAATTGCTTGTTCTTAACAAAAAAGGTACAAGGAATCCAAGTAGACTCCAAGTTCAGTCCAAGCTCATTCCAAGTTGGGAACTTTCACCATTGAATCTGAGCCCATTCCCAGTTGTGTCAAATAACTGCTTAACAGGATTTAAAATGTTAAGTTAGTTACAGGGTAAGATGTAACAAAATGTATTACTACATATTCATCTACATAAGTTTTCCTCATCCATACCAGTCCTCATCTATTGTCTTCTTATCACATGTGATATGTGATATAGGTAAATGTATACTACACATCTTCATCTGAGCTATCTTCATCTACTGTACCCTGCTTTTTGATCACTTGTTTTGTGTGATAATACAGGATGCTGTGTAAAAACCAGTTAAAGTTCCAGGATGTCATTCTCCTCAAGATATGATCATAGGCACCTAACCAGGCATTCAATTGCTCACAAGCTTGTGTATTAAATGCATGCTTGTAGTAAGATCTCCCATTTTCATCTGTCTCCACAATTACCAAGTTGGGAGCTGACCCATCCAATGGTGCTGGATTACACCATGTGCAACATAAGTGATCACTTGCATGATGATTGATATAATGATAGGAATCAACTATGAACCTGCTTGTTCTTTGCCAGCTCTGCCATGAGCCATTTGTAACACTCCTTCAAAGCACCAGCCAAAGAGTGGCAGCGGAAACTTTGCATAGGCCAAGAAATTTTACTTTCCCTTCCCTGAGGTGGAATTGCATTACAGAATCTGGAAACTCAATTGGTGGTTCAACTTACCTTATGAGCTCGGCCATCAAGCCAACTGTGTGCCAGAACACACATGTAAGTATTGTATCATCAATGTTGCACTAAAATGCCAACCTCAATAGGAATAGTAACATCTACACAATGCAGGTAATACATGTCAATGGTCTCAATGCCAAGTCATTTTCTGCTCTTCTCGAAAGTGGCTCTGACATGTTCTGCTCTGCCATCAATAACCCATTCTTTTCCAATATTTCCAACAAATCTGAATTTAGTCCTGATAAATATTTCGTCATGTTTTCCAGTGCATTCTAACCTGGGAATAGAATGTAAGGTCAGTCAAAAACTTGGAGTATATCAGAAGATGTACCATCTTCTGATCAAGTCTTCTGGGTTGCCATAGATATCTGCAGTATCCCAGAATGTGCAACCCTCTTCATACACAGCATCTAATACCTTGAAGCATTCTTCATCCAGTTCAGCAGAATGCCCATCGCACTGAAGCCAATGGAAGAGACAGGCATGTTTCCAATCTTGCAAGTAGGGAGTTTGGTGGGCATAACTTCAGAGGGTGCTTGAGATTAGATTGCTGACTTTGCCATATTTATTTGAACTCCATAAGGTTGGATGTTTAGTCATACAAATAGCTCTGTTGTGTATAGACCCAGGTAACCAAAAATTAGATATGCCACATCATGCCCTGTCAGGATGCTGTCATCAGCTGAAATACTGACAAGCTGAACCTTAGATAATTCCCATCTAAATTTGAACTTTGTTCCTCAAAGAAGACAGTTTTAAGGCTTAGTAATATGACTGACATAGATGTGCAAGTAACAGAGAATAAGGGCAAATATGAGGACAAGACTGTTGTTGTCAAAGTGTTGGGGGAGGCGACAGTGATGTTGATGACAGTTGAGGCAATATGCTGTAGATTGCATTTGTTAGATGGCTAGAATCCCATGAAAACCAATTGATGTGATGTTAGATGGCACACTGGCATGCGATACCTTTGACCCTCATTCTGTGAATCTTGGGCAGTGACTGCTGGGGTAAATGTAAGGTTGGCACTGTCAGGCGCTCCTTTAACTCTGACCACCACCATCCCCCTGTCAGTTTTCACATCCAGCCTTTCCCTCCCCATTGGCTGGTCCTGACTGCTGCAGACCATCGCCTCTGGTCATCCACTCTCTTGTCTTCAACAGATGCCATTGTTTCAAGTCTTCTACAGGACACATGTTCATCCATTGATCACCATCAATCTGTCGGTATACCTGCACTTTTGCATATCCATCCACAGTCTCTTGGAGGCCTGCACTTTATAGCAGCCTCTCTCATTATTCTTCTATTTCAACTCTCAATCAAGACAACAAGTTACTGGTCTATCCTGGGCACATGCGGTAACCCAGGCTTGTCTGTTAGTGCTCAGCTTTGACCTTCCAGCATGATGTGGCAGTGCCATAGAAACAAAGCCTGTAGCATTTATAGGTTCACTTCAAAATACCCTTGGATGAGCCACATTTGTGGGTGTTGCCTTGAACAACCCTTGCCAGGCATCAAGAACAAGCCTTTATTCATTCAGGGGATCCACTTTCTTGCCACTTAAGCAATGGCTGTTCAGGCGCTCCTTGAACTCCGACCACCACCATCTTCCTTCATCCACCCTTGTGTGTTCGCATCCAGCCCTCCCCTCCACATTGGCTGGTCCTTCTGCACTCTGGCCCTTCGCCTCGGGCTGTCCACTCTTTTGTCCATTGACAGTAACTGTTTTCAAGTCCATTCTGGACCACGTGTTCTTATCGATCCCATCGATCTGTCGCTCCGCTTAGCTGGCCTTCAGCACCAGCTGACTTGCTTCATTACCAGCTCTGGTCTAGTCGCATTTGTGGGTATCGCCTCAATAAACCCTCATGACGTTTGGGGTGAATGGTGAAAACCCTGGCTCTTTGCAAGCTACAGACCTAGTGTAACTTGTCGTCTAAGCCACAATACAGCTGTCAAGATTGCAGGGAATGCCGGAGAACTCTGGGAACATGCGGTAACCCAGTCCTGCATGGTAGTTGTGATTCCGTCCTTTACAGGTTGTGCCGCATTTGTGGGTATCGCCTCGATAAACCTTCATGACGTTTGGGGTGAATGGTGAAAACCCTGGCTCTTTGCAAGCTACAGACCTAGTGTAACTTGTTGTTTAAGCCACGATACGGCTGTCAAGATTGCAGGGAACACTGGAGAACTCTGGGAACATGCGGTAACCCAGTCCTGCATGGTAGTTGCGATTCTGTCCTTTACAGGTTTAGCCGTGTTTGTGGATATCGCCTCGAGAAATCCTCAGAACATATAAGCATTGCATCAAGAGCTTTAGGTTTCGCTTACATTGCCGATTAAGCACCGGCTGTTTGGACTTTAGACGGGGGTAATACGAATAGGCCCTCGTCACATTTCCGTTACTGGTCAGTTCTGTCATTTCACTTTGTAAAACCAGGTTGAGTATGAAAAAATTAGCTAGTTTTAGTTAGGGCATGGTCCCTAGTTATTCCAACGGCCAGGTCCATTCGGGAGCTTAGTGTAGCTTGTAGCTACCTCTCTCAATAGCATATTTCTATTCGCAAAAAAAAAAAAAAAAAAAAAAAGCAATGGCTGTTTGTTTTCTTTAACAGGACTTTAGATTGGGGCTTACACATGGGCCCTGGTCGCATTGGAACAGAGTAAACACAAAAATATGCAGAGCAAGATGAAACATTGTATGTATTTTAGGGCGCAGTTCCCTCGCATTTCCGGGGCTTATGCTACCGGTAGTCTTAAGTAGTGTAGTACACTACCTAGTCAAATATAGTATATTTCTATGCGGAAAAAAAAAAAATAAGGTTGGCGCTGTTTGGTGCTATTTATTCGGGCCTTTCGGGAAACGGGCTGGCTCGCCGACGCGGCCGTGCGCAACATCTATCTGCCAGTCACGTTCATCATACCTAAGTACAGTGCTGTCTGATTCGACTGATACAGGCACTAAAGCACTGGACAAGTTTCCGCATATGGACTTCAAAAGCAACTTCCAACAAGCGAATGACCCTCTCATCCACAGAAGTTACCGTATGATGGGTCAAACTGTCCTCTCAGGTGTGCACATGCTACAGTACCCGGACGTCAGGGACAAGTTGTCCTACCTACACAGATTGACTTATCGCGTCGGAGTGTCATGCCATTAGTGACACAAAAAACAGTACACCCGGCCTGGTCAACGGCGATTAGTTAGGTAGAATTTATCGCGTGCACATTCAGAACCAATTGCGGGTTGCACAAAAACCACGGCATGGCAGCGGGGCAGAATTCAAGGACATGATTGTGAACACTGCTGAATCCTATGCACTGCTCGTGGTCAAGTCGGCTCGAACAGATATGTAAACGGTCTGCCCCATGAGGGCCTACCTTTTAGTGTCAGTCTCGAGCACGGTCAAACTCCAAATCATATTGTTATAACAAAGACGGACAGACATACACAATGTACAAGTCAAACTAGGGCTCTACTGTTCGGACAAATAGCATTCATTCATCATGATTCAGTTCTCTACTGGCTTGATATCCCACGCAAGGCCGTTAAGTGTAACGAGCTGATCCGGATCCTTGAGTTGAATCTGTCACGACGATCAGAAACGTCATTGAATCATGGCCACAGTGCCACTCACAGTGCGAGCAGGCGTATCGCCATCATACCAAAGCAAAGCTGCTTGCGGGCTATGAACACTTGGGTACAGCTCAATAAGTGACACAGAAGATGAACGTAGGTCACATACATATATTGATTTTCCGCTGTTGGTTCAATAACCCACTCATATTTCTCAGTGACCCAGGCCAGCTTGGAATCAGGGTGCGCATGCTTTTAATACGATCAAATAAATTGCTCGTAATGACGTTTATCGACTCACTCCTTCTACACCAACATACAAACCTTTCTCGTTCCGGAAGCTGGTGGTTACACTGTGGTTATGATTAGGAGGAGGATCGATCTGCAAAACCTGCCAATACGATGCGTTAGGTTCGGTGTTGTACAACGCCAGCACCGCGTATAACGTACACCGGCATCACTGCGGGGAACGAGTTTAACATCATGTTCTTTCGCACAATCTTTCGTAGTTATGAAACCATTGTGCCTGAGATTCCCGACCGTGAAAGTATGTGACGCAACCAGGAGAGCGCACACGAGTGGGACGATCAAGGTGGAGTGGGTTAAGAAAGAGCGCATTGTTGGTAGAACTGGAGTAAAGATGGGGCAGGAAGGCAGCCTTTTATACGATTCGTAGATGTCCAGTATATAAGCATAATCGTTTCATCCACTGATTTAAAAGTTTGTGCCGATATACTTGGATGACGTTGATTGTCAATTAGTGTAACCGCCCGGGAATGACTTGGCGTACAAGTTTGGTCAAGCGTGATGACCGCATAAAATGAGGAGCATATGTGGAAGCCTTCTGGTCATTTTCTTAGCTCGATAAAAATGCGAATTGAGCACATGAACGAAAACCTATTGCATTAATGTGTTGGGGATGATGATTCGAGCAGCGTGTTTGACACGACGAACAATGACGATATGCCTCCCTTTCGAAGCTCCCATGTCATACTTGACGAAGACACTGCCTCGAAGCGGTGTTGGTTTGCTTGCTATAGATATATTACATCCTCTGACCTAGAACATGCGCCCTCAGTCTTAGGATGGGTATCAAATAAGCTGTAGTACTTGCCCGTATTATTCGCGGATTCTTACAGAGGCCGTTAACGTTCAAATAAGCTTGTGCGCCATCAAGATACTGTTCTTACCGGCGTCCCTAGACGGGCTATGTAATTCAACGTGGATCGAGCATTTGCGATTGCTGTATTGGTATATCCATCAATACACGGTCTGTGGCAATGCAACGACATTATTGCGCACGATAACCAATATGATAACGTAAACGATGACAGAAAAGAAGAACGAACACAAAACAGGTAATCAGTTCTCATCTTCAAACGACGTCAAAAAATATAAGCGCTAATGAGCCGGAAAATGTAATATCTCGTACATCGACAGGCGGAATGTGGCGTAATTCATAACGTAACCCCAAATCAAAGGTCGGCCAGCTGCGTGTCGTATGATTGTTACCTATGAGCCTCGTGACCAGCCAAGAGGCACCTGGGATAGATGTATACCAGGCGAGGCAGTGCTTCCAGTAATCAGGTCACCGATCCTAATCAAGGACGACCTTGACTGTTGTCTCAAAGAACACCATCGCAACATATGAACCTGAAAGCACGTTGGCGATGCATCTCGATAAGTGCTGAGAGACGACGCTTCTCATCGATAATCACAGGGACGGGAAGACAACAAGCACTCCATACTTGTGCAGGGGGGACACCAAATCATAATGCACAGAGGGAAGTACTACAGCATTGAAAAATCTTGTCAGTCAATGGTCAACTGGTCACTGGTCAACGACGTTGCAGCAGCAGGCTTGCGACAAAAACGTACTTACTGCCTAACACTTTCAAGTTGTCCCCTAATACAATCTCCACAGCGGTGGTACACAGTTCAATGTTACGAGGACAGACTAGTTTGATGACGCTTGTTTACGCGTAGTTACTACTAGTTATCGATCACTGATGCAAACATTACTGCGGAGTGGTCATCCATCTTCCTAGCCATGCTACTCCCGTTCACCGGTCTATATGGTCAACTCCGCACCCGCGGCGCTGATGGCTGTCTCCTACTAATCATCTACATCGTCACCTCCAGTCACGGTCATCGCCATCCTCCCCTACGATCTGCGCGAAAAAGAGCACTGGCTGGACTCTTGTCATCACGACCAATATCTGCGAGACGATCGTGTATAAGCTCTTATTTGCACACGACCGTCAACGCGAGGTACAGGCCTGCACGATTGTTGTGTTCTTCAAGTTTGGGTCATGGAGACCATCGTCACCGATCTGCGGGGACGGTTGGTCGGGTCTGTTACTGCGGCCGTCCCGTTTTTTTCATGTCACAATCGCTGGGACGGGCCCCGGCCGCCGCTGATTTTATTTTCCCCACTGAAGTTTTCAGATGCTCACACCTGGGACGCCAGCGCTGGGTGCTCTATGTGCTATGATGGTAGTAATCATGCTGTTTCTCGTCCGAGTGGTGAACATTTGTTTTGCATTTTACGAACACGATTTTCAATATACGGCGTCACCTTTGGCGGCAACCTTATCCGAACTCAACGCGGCCAAAAATAAGACACATAACAGCATACCAAACAGTAACTCAGTTCATCATACCGAAGTACAGTGCTGTTTCCTGATCCGACTGATACAGGCACTAAAACACTGGACAAGTTTCCGTATCTGAACTTCAAAAGCGACCATGGAATCCCCCGATTTTCGTTTTAGACGCATATCGTCGATTTGTTCTCAAACTCTTTTTGTAGCGTAGATTACTTACGAACCATCGACAACTTATCTCAAGTGCTTGAGCACCAACATAGTGCCCCAGTTCAACCTTGTGCAAGTTGTGCTCAAGTTGTTTTGCCAGTTGTTGGTCGTAAGTTGAAATGATGAATTAGCTATCACGAATGCTCATCCATCCTCTACTATGAGGCTGACAAGGTTTGAATGTTGCAATCGTTCAGATGTCCAAAACTTATTTCGTTAGCTTGTATGCTACGAGCGTAGTATTCTTGCTAAGAGTTATTCTCCGCCTACGAGTTTAGCTGAAACACGTTAGGAACGCTGGTCTTTGCTGTGAGTGTAAATATACCTTTGTGCAGTACATACGATTTCCTTTTTCACCGCCCCCAATGCATGGCGGTCGCTCTTCCAACAAGCGAATGGTCCTCTCATCCACAGAACTTAATCAGCCATGCAAGTTAATGACTCGACCTGTATTCAAACGACTCAAAAAATGTACACGCATATAGTCACTTACTAGCTCGGATCGTGTACTCGTACGACGTTCACACAACAGCTCGGGCAGGTGCGGGGGCAGAAGCTGAGGCAAGGCCCCAAACATCTCTTTTTTCGCATAAAAATGTGATATTGATGACAGTGAATGGGTCACGACTATCATATCCGATGCGAACTCAGGCTAGATGCGAGTTACAGGAGTGGGGCTCAGAGGGACCACAGAGTTGTCCTCATTTTGCCACAAGTAGTGGGAAATGACGAATGAGAAGACAGGCTGGAATGGGCGGTTCGAGGCCCGTGCGAGCGTATGATGGGTCAAACTGTCCTCTCAGGTGTGCACATACCACAGTAGTACTTGGACGTCAGGGACAGGTTGTTCCACCTACACAGGCTGAGTTATCGCGTCGGAGTGTCATGCCACTAGTGACATAAAAAACAGTACATCCGGCCTGGTCAATGGCGGGTATTTAGACATAATTGTGTAGAATTCTCTCGCGTGCACATTCAGAACCAATTACGGGCTGCACAAAAACCACGGCATGGCAGCAGGGCAGAATTCAAGGACATGATTGTGAACACTGCGTAACCTATGCACTGCTCGTGGCCAAGTCAGTTCGAACAGATATGTAAACGGCCTGCCCCATGAGGGCCTACCTTTTCGTGTCAGTCTCGAGCACGGTCAAACTCCAAATCATATTGTTATAACAAAGACAGACACACACACACAATGTACAAGTCAAACTAGGATTCTACAGTGACCAATAGCATTCATTCATCATGCTACGGGCTTGATATCCCACGCAAGGCCGTTAAGTGTAACGAGCTGATCCGGGTCCTTGAGTTGAATCTGTCACGACGATCAGAAACGTCATTGAATTATGGCCACAGTGCCACTCACAGTGCGAGCAGGCGTATCGCCATCATACCAAAGCAAAGCTGCTTGCGGGCTATGAACACTTGGGTACAGCTCAATAAGTGACACAGAAGATGAACGTAGGTCACGTACACATATTGATTTCCCGCTGTTGGTTCAATAACCCACTCATATTTCTCAGTGACCCAGGCCAGCTTGGAATCAGGGTGCGCATGCTTTTAACACGATCAAATAAATTGCTCGTAATGACATTTATCGACTTACTCCTTCTACACCAACATACAAACCTTTCTCGTTCCGGAAGCTGGTAGTTACACCGTGTTTATGATTAGGAGGAGGATTGATCTGCAAAACCTGCCAATACGATGCGTTAGATTCGGTGTTGTACAACGCCAGCACCGCGTATAACGTACACCGGCACCACTGCGGGGAACGAGTTTAACATCATGTCCTTTTGCAGAACCTTTCGTAGTTATGAAGCCATTGTGCCTGAGATTACCGACCGTGAAAGTCTGTGACGCAACCAGGAGGGCGCACACGAGTGGGACGATCAAGGAGGAGTGGGTTAAGAAAGAGCGCATTGTTGGTAGAACTGGAGTAAAGATGGGGCAGGAAGGCAGCCTTTTATACGATTCGTAGATGTCCAGTACATAAGCATAATCGTTTCATCCACTGATTTAAAAGTTTGTGCCGATATACTTGGATGACGTTAATTGTCAATTAGTGTGATCGTCTGGGAATGACTCGGCGTACAAGTTTGGTCAAGCGTCACGGTGATGATCGCATAAAATGAGGAGTACACGTGGAAGCCTGATGGTCATTTTCTTGGCTCGATACAAATGCGAATTGAGCACATGAACGAAACTAATGTGTTGGGAATGATGATTCGAGCAGCGCATTTGACACGATGAACAATGACGATATGCTTCCCTTCCGAAGGTCCCAGTGACGATACCATATTTGACGAAGACACTGCCTCGAAGCGGTGTTAATTTGCTTGCTATAGATATATTACGTCCTCTGACCTAGAACATGTCTCCTCGGTGTTATGATGGGTATCAAATATGCTGTAGTATTCGCGAATTCCTACAGCTGGTACATAGGCCGTTAACGTTCAAAGAAGCTTGTGCGCCATAAAAGCCAGCAAGATACTGTTCTTACCGGCATTTGCGATTGCTGTATTGGTATATCCATCAACACACGGTCTGTGGCAATACAACGCCATTATTGTGCACGATTTGCAATATGATAACGTAGGCGATGACAGAAAAGAAGAATGAACACGCGTCAAAAAATATACACGCCAATGAGCCGGAAAATGTAATAACAGGCGGAATATTATAATTCATCACGTAACCCCAACTCAAAGGTCGGTCGGCTACGTGTCATATGACTGTGACGTGATGCAGCGCGGCGTGAGATTGTCTTCATTTAGTTTAGCAACTAGCCAACCCTTTGAACACCTTTTCAAAACGCCGTTGAAATAGCTGTAAAGAACACTATCACAACATATGAATCTGAAAGCATCTCGATAAGTGCTGTGAGACGAAGCACCTCATCGATAATGACAAGGACGGGAAGACAACAAGCACCGTGACTCCATCTTGTGCGGGGGGGACACCAGATCATAATGCACAGAGGGAAGTACTACAGCATTGAAGAATCCTGTCAATAAGCGACAGTCAATGGTCACTGGTCAACGACATTGCTGCAGCAGGTTTGCGACGAAAACGTACTTACTGCCTAACGATTTTCAAGTTGTCCCCTACTACCGTGACAGCCTCCACAGCCGCGGATAACGCGTGAGCAATAGGTCCGAGCTCGAGCTACACGAGTGTTCCGCGGCTCAACGCGGTGGTACACAGTTCGAATTGCGAGTTACGAGGATGACAGCAGACTAGTTTGATGACGCTTGTTTACGCGTAGTCACTCCTAGTTATCGAACGCTGATGCAAACGCGGATTTCAAGTTCCATCCCGGCACGACGATGCGCATGGTCTTGGTCGAGACCATCGTCACCGAAGCGGGGACGGTTGGTTGGGTCTGTGATCTGCGGTGTCCCGTTTTTTTCACGTCACAATTGCTGCCTACAGAAGACTCGGCAGCTCTTGCTCAAGTTGGGTATCGCGATCCAATCCATGTACGTTACCTTTGCGTCTACGACCTGTGCGCTATTCTCCGAGACGTGGATTGAGGTCTCTGGCTCTAGCCCTTGGAATACCAACAGACGTTGCGGCCAGGCGATCTCACAACATTTATGCGCTGATGAGATATTTATTCGCAGATCGGCATACAAAGAGCTCGAGCGATGCCGCTGCACTTGATACCTTCTTCCTTCTTCTTCTTCTTCTTCTTCTTCTTGTCCCCCGTTGCCGCTGATTTTATTTTCCCCTCTGAAGTTTCGGATGCTCATGCCTGAGGCGCCAGCGCTGGGTGATCTATGTACTATGATGGTAGTAAACATGCTGTTTCTCGTCCGGTTTTTTATTTACCGTCCCGTGCCTAGTGCAGGTATCCGAGTGGTGAACATTTGTTTTGCACTTTACGAACATATGCAATTAGAACTTCAATATACGGCGTCACCTTTGGCGGCAACCTTATCCGGACCCAGCGCGGCCAGAAATAAGACACATAACAGCAGACCAAACAGTAAGACTCTACGGTAACCGACGTCCATCAGTTCACTGCTTCATTGGTTTGATATCTCACACAAGGGTTGGGAATGAAAGTATATACATTGGACACCACAAGTAAAATCTGTCATTAGTAATGATCAGTAAGGTCAGTCATGACCAGCTGCAGAGACACAAGCCCAGACTGATCAGAAAGGCGGTTGTCAAACTAAGACGAGTTGATACATGGGTCGACATAAATGCTAGGAGGGCTCCATCAGTAACCAACGAGACAGATATGAGTCATGGGTCACATACAATGTACCATCATCTTCTCGGAAGACTTGCCACTTGCCCTGCACCGCGCTTGTCTCTCGGACTATTCGTGCCTACATACACCCATCGACCATATCAGTGACTGAGGTGACCAATGGATATATCCGGTCGACGAAATATTTGGCTCTGTCAACGGTCCTGCAGTCCTGCCTCACTCCCGTCGGCTGACGAATTCGAACCATGGCTGCTAGTTGTCATTGACATAAAGCGTGACATGGTCACACCTTTAGCCACAGCGACAGCACGTGCGGTAAGCCCAAATAGGAGGTCGATCGAGTTTTTGACATAAGCAAGGTGGCTGACAATCGAATATAGAACCGCCCACGCCCTCTCTCTTCTTTCCACTTAACCACATCCCATGCACACCATGACTACTTCCACTGCTCCCGCCTCCACCTCTACTGATGCCGGTCATCGACCTCTCTCCGTTACCATCCTCATCCTTCCTACCTGCATCCTTAAAACCATTCACATTGATGCTGACGATTTACAGGCTGCCTTGAACGTCCAACTCATCTGTCCCGCCCCGGACACGCCAGCCGCCATGTCTCCAGTTGCCCTTAACCGCGTCAAAACCATCAACAGACTCAAAGGCCTTGTCGTCCTTGCGCGTAGAAAAGCCCGTCCCGCCCAGGAGGATCGTATCATTGCTGACCAGTCTCAGGTCTTATCTCTCCAGCGAGTCCAAACAATTACGAAATCTGCTGGTCTGACTATTCTTGGGCGTCGAAGGATCCTCTCTGCTGAAAAGTACCCGGGCGACGACTCGGTTGTACTTGCTGAGTCTCAGGTTTTGCCTCTTAGGCGCGTCCGGACGATCATCAAATCCACTGGCCTGGCTATTCTCGAGCGCAGGAAGGTGCCCTCTCCTAACAAAGGCTTTGGCGACAATTCGGTTATACTTGCCGAGTCCCAGACTTCCTCTCTTCAGCGCGTTCAGACAATCAACAAGTCCGCTGGTCTGGCTATTCTTGGGCGTCGAAGGTCTCCCTCTCCTTTTGGCGGCGACTCAGTTATACTTGCTGAGTCCCAAGCTTCTTCTCTTCAGCGCGTCCGGACAATCAACAAATCCGCTGGTCTGGCTATTCTTGAGCGCAGGAAGGCACCCTCTCCTAACAATAATCCCCACGGCAATTCGATTGTGCTTGCTGAGTCCCAGATTTCTCCTCTTCAGCGCGTCCGGACAATCAACAAATCCGCTGGTCTGGCTATTCTTGGGCGTCGAAGGTCCCCCTCTTCTTTTGGCCACGACTCGGTTATACTTGCCGAGTCCCAGGCTTCTCTTCAGCGCGTCCGGACGATCATCAAATCCGCTGGTCTGGCTATTCTTGAGCGCAGGAATGTACCCTCTCCTAACAATGACCCCCGCGGCAATTCGATCGTGCTTGCTGGGTCCCAGGCTCCTTCTCTTCAGCGCGTCCGGACAATCAACAAATCCGCTGGTCTAGCTATTCTTGAGCGCAGGAAGGCACCTTCTCCTAACAACTCCCGCGACGACTCGATTGTGCTTGCTGGGTCCCATGCTCCTTCTCTTCAGCGCGTCCGGACAATCAACAAGTCCGCTGGTCTGGCTATTCTTGGGCGTCGAAGGTCCCCCTCTCCTTTTGGCGACGACTCGGTTATACTTGCTGAATCCCAGGCTTCTTCTCTTCAGCGCGTCCGGACGATCATCAAATCCGCTGGTCTGGCTACTCTTGAGCGCAGGAATGCACCCTCTCCTAACAATAACCCCCAAGGCAATTCAATTGTGCTTGCCGAGTCCCAGGTTTCTTCTCTTCAGCGTGTCCGGACGATCAACAAACCCGCTGGTCTGGCTACTCTTGAGCGCAGGAAGGCACCCTCTCCTAACAGCAACCCCCGTGGCGACTCGATTGTGCTTGCTGGGTCCCAGGCTTCTTCTCGTCAGCGTGTCCGGACAATCGGCAGGTCAGCTGGTCTGGCTATTCTTAAGCGCCGAAGGGCTCCCTCTCCTAACAAGGACTCTGGCGACGACTCTGTTGTACTTGCTGAGTCTCAGGCTTCATCTCTTATGCGCGTGAGGGCTATCAATAAAAAGGCTGGTCTCGACATTCGTGAACGGCGTAAACGCAGGAAGGCAAGAAGGGCCGTTCTCCGCCCCTAGTGGGCTCGGGCAGCGATGCCCAACAGGACTTGTTTTCTCTTCTTCTTTTTCAAGCGCGGCTGACGTTGTTGTTTTCTTATAGATTCAATCGTTATTACTTTTCGGAGAATACGAAGCTTGGCTTGGATTCTGTGATTAGCCGACTGTTCTATGTAAGTCAAGTGTTTAAGTGTAATGAGTGTTACTAACCAATAACAAAGCACCACAGTCGAAGCTTTGATGATCGTACCAAGTTGTCGAGACAGTCGAGACTTGTCAAATCACGGCGTTGCGGCGGCGAGCGTGACAAGCGTGGGACCCTGGTCAAGTTCCGTGTGTAAGCTCTCAAAGCCTGACGTTGCCGGGTTCAAGACAGGAATGTGAGGTGGCGGGCAAAGGACGTGCGACCCTAGCCAAGTTTACGTTTGGAGCTCGCTACTGATGAAGCCGCCGGGGAGAACGTTAAGTATGGGGCGGAGCATGGTGGGATACTTGCCACATTCCGTCTTGTGATGAAGCTTTCAGAAGGACGACGTTTGATGAGCCGGCACCTGTCTCCCTGGACTTGGAAAAACCGTCAAGAAACTAGGCAATGATGACGACTCGAAGCGTGGGGTTTACTTTTCTACAGTGATAAGCGGGACTGACGAGTCTTGTGTATGTTTACAGTTCAGACATTTCTCGACCGCAAGAACGACGCCTTTTCTTTTTTTGGTTTTAATTAGCTACTCTTCTGTTTCCCGCGCGGTAGCTTTTTCCCTCAAGGCCCAGAGGGTTTTTTAATGCACCCGATGTCGAGGACCATTGAACTCTCTTTCGCCTACCGGTTCCTGATGTAAAAATCATTCTCTGAATGTACAATGGGATTTAAGATGGCCACATTACTGTTCGATTTGAGAGTTTATTGATGCGAGTGAGAAGAAACTTAACCGGAAATGAAGGGGTTGGGTCGCATAATCGATGACCAGGTAATCCGTATGGACCCGGTTAAGGTCGACGCGCTGCTGCGGTGGTACGTCCCGACTAATCGCGACTCGTTACGCAAATTCCTGGGCGCAGCTGGGTATTTGGTTGACGACATTGGGAATGTACACATTCCGGAGGGGATATTGTATTCCCGGACCAGTGCACTTGATTCCCTCGCTTGGCGATGGGACTAGACTCACCAACGCGCTTTTGATGAGATTAAGCTGAGCGTTACACGATGCAAGATGCATCATCGTCGGCCAACCATACATAACAAAGAAGCTCCACTAAAAATAGGACTACGCGTCTGGTGTAGTCAAGGGGAAGATTGGAAAATGGCGCTGGTGGCTGCTTTCTATTAGACTAACTTGATCCGGAAAACTACCCACCCAGTACACGATATTGAATTACTCGCAGGGTATGAAACGATGCTGCGGTACCACGACATCCTTCACGGTGTCCATTTCCGATGGTACACAGACCACCGAGGGTTGATTCACTTCCCGAAGGAATTTGTCAGGCCGACAAACCCGCTGGATGGAGTGACTTGGGGAATTTGATAAATAATCGAACATCCCTGGTGCTGAGAATGTGCTAGCGATGCTTTATTCTAATGATCAACCAGGCACCGTCCGTGCGACATGCGAATATACCACTCACGACGATACAACTTCTAACTCTGGGACTTGAGCTATCGCCTCCCATATGATATCATTCCCGCTGCTAGTGGGGATGGACGCGAATACCCTTTCTCTCGGCCAAGAACGTGCCAAACCTTCGGTTACAACGGTTGGTAGCGACTTGATCATCCATGACCGTGTCGGCAGAAAAATAGTTCTTCATGGCCGTGATAGAATGGAATTGTCAGTCATCCTTGTTGTAAGAGGGCCCGGGATGGTATTGATTTTGTGAGAAAATATCTCAACGAGCGCGAGATGCGCTCGATTCGTCTGCCATCCGTGAATGGAAATTTTACACCCTAGTTCCTCCAATGTATTAAGCTTATGTAGAATTCAATGAAGGGTGTACTCACCTTGCCTGGCGCCGACAATCTCGAGGCCGCCCCCATGAACAAATTTCAAAGCACCTGACAACAAGTTGTTGTGAATTATTTGCACCGACTGATTCACTGTGTTAGTCGATTTCACCGTATAAGTACGCCGTCCAAGCTTCTCCTATCACTTTACCCCCACAATGGACGTCCTTCAACCACAAGACTATAACATTATCATAATCACACTATTGCTGCTCGGCTTGATCAAGCTCACACATTATTGGCTTAATCGGCCCAGTGCCCGCTTCGTTGCACTCAAAGGCCCTCTCAATACTAGCTTCTTTTTTGGAAGGTCAACAGAAATTGCTCTGTCAATGGATCGCGGGTCGATATACGAACAATGGGCTAACGAATATGGAGCCGTTTACAAGATCCCTACCGCTCTTGGCGGGAGTCGTGTCATCCTTTGCGATCCCAAAGCCGCCGCTCATTTTCATACAAAAGATACGTATACGTACGTCCAGATGTTAGTTATGAGGAATTGGTTGAAGAGATTTGTATGTTCCGTATGTTCATGAATGTTTAGAATTGAAGTTGGCCTAGTTTGGTCCTAACATGATGGCGTCCGAAGGTGAAGATCATCGGCGGTTCGTAGCCTTCGTAGATTGGAAATTGAAAGACACTGACGACTTGCAGACAACGTCGAATAGTGGCTCCTGCTTTCAGTAGCACGGCCTTGAGCACGATAACAAACACGTCCTATGAGTCGGCATACAAAGTACGAAATAGAACTTGATATTTCTGATCCGTATCTGATGCTTGATATTACTAGGTTAAAGCACACTGGGACATGTTATTCGAATCTACTCCCGAAGTCAGCATTGACGTGCAGGAATGGTGCGTCATCGTATAATTCTATACACATACCAAGCCGCTGCTGACGCCCGAATGGAACAGGATGAACAGAATCACGTCAGTATCATCCACGCTACTCCTAATAACATTTGCGACGATACACATTTTCAGGCTTGACTCAATCGGCATCGCCGGTTTTGGACACGATTTCAGATCTATAGATGGCGAGAACTCTCCTGCTATGGAGGCGTTCAATGCATTTAGCAACGGGGATCAAGGATTCACATCACATCTGATACTCCTCCTGGGCGCCCTCTTTCCACAAGTTATTAACGTTCCCGTCAAGCGAGTAAGACTGTTCAGAAAATTGAATGAGGCAACTTCGAAGATAGGTGAGAGTTGTTTATGAATTCCCGGAGAGAGAAGCAAGGTTCGAGCAATACGAAGGATCGATCGATAATTGGTTTGTTAGGTAAGCTTCTCATTCGTTCGTATTTAACTGGTAATATAGACCGGAGTTACAGTGAAAGGCGAATCGACAGACAGTGATTTGAAGTTGTCACGTGAGGAAGTCGTAGCTCATGTAAGTTTTCTTTAAAGTTTTGTTTACAAGAATGATCTGATTTTCGTTCAGATCGTGCGTAGTCGCTTCCCTCGTTATTGAATCTTAATCAAGCCTACCGACTAGAATCTCTTTTTATTGGCAGGCAAGGATCCTTAACTATTCCACATCCGAGTGACGTACTAATAGCATATTTAAGGATATGAAACAACCGCTAGTAACCATGCATTATATTGACATCGATATCGTACTAAATCTTCGAAACTAATTATAGTTGCTCTTTCGGTATGTACATCCCTTTCCTTCGATCCTAGTCCGTCTAATCGTCTAATGCCATCATACACAGTGGGCCCTCATCGAACTTGCTCGCAACCCACAAATCCAACAAAAGCTTCGTGAAGAATTACGACAATTCTCGGGTAGTGATCCTACATCTGAACAGCTCAGATCCGAGCTACCTTATCTCGATGCAGTCGTACACGAGACGCTAAGGACTCACCCACCTGTGGAAGAATTAAGCAGAGTCGTGAGTACTTAACACTCCGATTAAGGTGCGTTCACCATCATCATCATATTCACCAGGCAAATGAGGACGACATCATTCCACTGAGTTCCCCTATCGAGACCGCATCTGGGCAAGTGATCAAGGACTCTATCTTCATTCCCAAAGGAACCCTCGTGAGCTCCCCAATCTCGTTTTTCAATCGTTCAGAGGCCTTGTGGGGCCCCGATGCGAAACAGTTCATACCGGCACGATGGCTTACCGACCTGACGTGCCCCGCAAAGGACATCCACGGTCATCGACACTTGTTCACTTTTTCGGACGGACCGAGAATATGTCTAGGCAGGGGTTTCGCATTGGCAGAGTTTAAGGTACGAGCGCCAGTTTTCCGCCATATTTTTTTTGTGTGTATAGTATTGAAGAACGGTCGTTTCAGGCGGTTCTGTCGGTCCTGATCCGAAACTTTACGTTTGAATTGCCGGATGGACCCATTACGAAACTGGAAAAGCACCTTTCTATATTGCACCGGCCGAAAGTGGCAGGACAGGACAAGGCGGCTCTGCCTATGTTGGTTCGACAAGTGGTCATTTAGGGCATTGTATTATATTGAAACTGACCGAACGTCCTTGCTATCATGTCCCTGCGCTATGGCTTCTACTGCCACCAGACCGTGCGGCGTGAAGCTGCACAGGTGCTCAGCACGGTGCTGGGTAGCTCCGTCCCACATGTGATCGACGTGACCCTCCCTTAACACCCTCAGACCGTTATTTTTTCTCAACAATATTTTGCACGTCCTTACTGTGGACGCTAAGTATACAGCCGGCTACATTCAACCGACCTCACTTTGCTGATTGAATCTTCAGGAATCCGAGAGTCGATATTCACCAAGCCTAAGCACCGTGTCTTTTCATATGTCGACCTTTCCTCTGATGCCAAAGTTGCAAATGTTCTCGAGTTCCTTGCCTCCGCAACGGTCTTGAGACCTCACTACAGTTGCTGTGACGTTGCAACTTGTGATGGATGGAAATAAGTAGTGTTGCCAAACAGACGGATTAAATAATTGATGCCGACTCAGAGCTCGTACACATTTCGATGTTTCCTGGGCCATTGCCCTTTTGATGAAGCGAGCCGTCCAACTTCTCGAAGCCTGCCACTATTTAGAATTCCATTCCATTTGTCATCAATCACTACGCCAGATAGTTTACGACTGAGGGCAAATAAAAACCTATTGTTATGATTACTAAGCAAAGTAAATTATGCAATGCAAAACTTGAAGAACAGAGAATAGAATGCATGTGTATATGCTACAGTGAACAGCAGAGAAAATTAAGCAGGCAGAAAGGATAGAAACGTTCCAAATCCATCAGTAATCATTCCTTTAACTTCTTTCTAGAAGAACTTCGGCTCTCGATATCTTCACCCCCCCGATGGCGCTTCTTGCTCTTTGGTTTCTTATGTAGCGCCTGTAGGGCTGGAGGGCCTGTAAGTCGGCGATACAGTGGTAAAACTGTTATTAGAGAACGGCGCCGTCCCAAACGTCATGCTATGGTTGCGTGAAAATTGTCGAGGAGTGGACGGTGCCTCAGTCGCTGTCGGTGTGTGCTCTAGATTCGTAATGAATGGTAAGGAGAATGCATCTTCAAAAGCGCTGTCATCATTCTTCATGCTCATTTGTTCCAAGACGGCTCGATACCCGGTCTGTACTATGCCAAAGAAGTCTGTATTCTTGGTATAGACTCTGAGAAGCACCTCCGCAAAGTATTCAGGCATCAAGTTGGAGTAATCGCCACGGCCTGCCTTGGCGCTCTCTGGAACTAGGAGTCGGTTTGGTTTAGTCATGTAGAGGAATAACACATACCGTTTGGCCGGCGTTTGGAGTAAAATTCAATCGAGTCCAAAGGATTTTTCTCCTTCATTCCATAGTGCATAGTGGAGAAATCGACGATCACGTCGTCTGGGGTTATGGATTGGTAGTCAGGAGGATCTTCGTTGTCATTGTCGATGTTACCATCCTGTCCTTCCTTCTTATCATTCGACCCATTTGTCAGTTTGGTTGCTGCCTTCTTCGCTTCCTCGACGATACGCTCAGGAGTGACATTTTCGCGAAATGTACCCTGGAGCGGCCAATCGACTACTTTATAATCAACACATTTGTAAAGATCGCGCAGGCGAACGCGTCTGAAGATTGCTCGTGCTTCCTGAAGTTCCTGTTAAAACAAGACGATTGAGAAAGAACATTCAATAATACATGACAGCTTACATGTTCCTTAGAAGCTTCGATACTAAGAATAAGAGAGTCGTTCAGGTGAAGATATTCACGAGGGTTCTTCATATACTCCGCAAAGTGTAGGTGTCGATTAGCAGATAGAAGCCCATCGAGTACCATATACTCAATGGCTTTAGCTACACTAGCTCGTCAATGATAGCACACTGCATTAGCTGCGACGACTTTCCAACTTTGTGGTTGTACACGATTTTGTGTAGCTTGAACCGAGTAGCGCATATTTCGTACAGTTGATTGGCATCCTTGATATCGTAGCATATTTGATTATTGAGGACCCTGGCTGAATAAATGATCCTGAAAGGCCATACGCGCGTTAGCAAAGAAGTAGCGTCAAAAAGATAGTATGATTACCGTCGGAGAGAGATATGTGTCGGTTCCCCAATCATGAACGAGTCGCGCTGGATATAATCAAACCTGCTCCGAAGTTAAGTGACGTACAGATCAGCAGAGCCGACAAGCCTCACTTGTCAACATCTAGCCCGTTGCGTTTGTTGGCTATGATGTCGAATAGAAAGGGCTTCTCGTCCGGGCTAACAAAACATCAGAAATGTAAGGATAACGAAATGAGCCTGACCTGCACTTGGATGGATCTCCTGCAATCAAGGCTTTGATGAATCGGACATCCTCGGGGTCAATCGTGATGTTGTTGTCTTCCACGAGGTAATCGAACATCATTTCTGACGCATCTTCATGCTTCCAATCAGAACCTTTTCTAAAGATAATGTCGGAACTAATTCAAATCCCAGGTACCACGACTCACAAGGCTCTCGGAATGAACATGATGTCCCAGAAAGTGACTCCATGGTCCATGACCGAGGTCATGGCACAACCCGGCAATCTCAACGCAGTCCACATCCCTGTCAGTGATTCCCAGTTCAGGCTGATTCTTCTGTAGGTGCCCGGCCAATAGTCGTCCAAGGTATGCCACGCCTGGAAGATGCACATTTATATGGAGTCAAATTACGCAGAACATACTATTAACGCACTCACCGATACCATGCTCAAATCGATTATGTGATGCGCCAGGCCATACGGTGTATGAGACTCCAAGCTGCTTGATATCACGTAGGCGCTGGTATTGCGGCCTTACGGAAAGTCAACATGCGTATATGCGGGAGTTTCCAAGACTTATTACGTGTCAATGAACAATTTTAGCTTAGGACTAATGGGTACTACGCGTTCCAAAGTCAGATATCGAAGCAAGACGAGAAAGGTTGACGTACTACAGTCATGGATGGGATCCTTGATGTTACGCGCCACGACGGGAGGGACGATCGTCGATTCTGGGAGCTCCAGATCGGCGGGGCGCATATTTGAGAGGAGAATCAGCGGCAGATGCGAGTAAGAGTCCAGATGCGAATTCAAGGCCTCACGACCTCATCGTGCACGAGTGTATAAGCAATCTATGAACAGACTGACAAAACATTGACAAATACAAACAATAACGATCCCCGAAGTAAGTGCACAGCAATTGCTGTGGTATGCACACTGGTATCCACAGCAATGCATAGTTGACATGTGTCAATGTGCACCAATTCATCCCATGAGTGTCAATTCCCATCACACATTATAATTTGTGTCAAACTCTATAATATCTGTTGACATGCAAGATATTTTAGTAATGATATTTAGTAATCATTGATAAGATTAGATAACACAAGGTTCAATCCTTGTTTGATTGAGAATCTCAATCTTTTAACTCTTTTTAGAGCAAGTTGATCATCTATGGGAATCCACATCTTTTTCATCAACATGTTCTATGATATCTGATATCAATATGTTTTGTTCTGTGTTCTTGCACTGGATTGTTCAATGTGATGTAGGTGCAAATGCTGTATTTTAGGAGATCACTGATAGCTAATTTTGTGGCTGACACAGCCACATTAGTATTTGTCCACGGAGTCTACGACGGAGGTGAGCGCTCTCCGTGGCATTATATTTTGTTACTGAATTTGTATTAATAGGTAAAATACTAAATATAGCCATTTATCCACTATGAATTCAACCGGTTATGATGAAACCTGACATCGTCGTCAAGGGTCCATACAAATTGCCGGCAGTGCCAATCACCGCCTCGTGTACAACATGCGCCTCCGACGCTGGGGTGACCGACCTAGATGGGGGAGTCATTAGTGGAGAGCTGCTGCCGCTGACAAAAGCGAAAGCGACGCCGGATCATGGCAGGTCGGAGCTGCGGGTTGCTTGAACGGAATCGTTAGACGCTATCAGGGAAAAAGCGCAAGATGAACGAGGGGAGGAAGGAAGAAAACGGACGAGAAGAGGGTGGGGAAGGAGTGGGATGAGAAACGCCGTCTGAATTGCTGTTAGCTTTACAGAGAGTGCTGCTTGCCTCTAATGCGATGGAGCTCTCGTAATCATAGTGAGAAGATAATGGTCGAGAAAGGAGGGCGGCTAGGCATTGCCTGCGTGTCTGACCATCATCAATCGACGAAGAAACTGTGTCATCTCGCATTGATAAGGCCAGGACTACTAGTAGAACCTGCTATTTATGCATGTTATGGTTCTCCTATCGCCGGGAAGGGCATGGGTGGAATACCAGTTCCTGTCTGAGCAAGTGGCATTCCTGAACGCCATGCTACATCACTCCTTGACCGACCTGTTATCAGTGCGTCGGGAATGTCTGGAACAGCAAGAGCGAAGTAGAACTATCATAGCAAACTAAAACACAATCGACGAATTATTTCCCATAAGCAAATATTGCCGGCAGGTTGTCTCGTTCCTATCAATCATTATACAAGGGGGTGTCACCTGCTCTCATCCATGGACTTAGTACTGTGATCGTGCTGTCAGCCGCCTGCGACCGAACTTGGCCACGATTATCAATCATCAGTTCATCTCGGACTCTCGCAACTGGTAGAGCATAAATTACAACACTGAGATCCTCCCGTCTCATCAAATGGATGTACAGCTAACTCCACCTATTGGCACCTGCTTCTTCAAATTGTGAGACTGTCCATATATCCGACATTCTGCTAATGCCCTCCGTTCAGGTACGGAGTCACGCTGTCCGAAGCAGGAAAATTTAGCCTAAAAGTGAACTTTTATGTCTACGTAACAAATGTGAAGCCAACAGATAAGGATTTCACTGCAAAGGGGGGCAAAGTCTATATCGTCGTTGTATACGATGGTGCAGTTATAGAAAGCTTCGAGAAGACCACACATATCAGTCTTTTGTTGTTGGATTTAACGGGTGTTCCTGGTTTGCTGTCATGTACGCATCAGCTTCCTCTCATTGGATCCGGAACGAAACAGGGAGACTACAATTTCTGTACGTGCACTTAGCAATCATTTACTTATGCCTTTTATTCATGAACGAATCTAGACACGATCGACTTCAAGCAAACCATGAACATGTATAATAATGGTGGAAACTCGGCATTCCAATTCTCCGCTCGATACCTGAAAGATTTCAGCCTGTATAAGTTTGTGCAAGAACCCTTCCAATTATCGGATGTCTGGGGCTGTAACCTAGTTCCATTAGAAGTGGGTTTGTCCAAGACGTGGTCTTAACTGAGGCTAACAATCTCCAAAGACTGTCAGACAAAAAGAACCCACTGTGAACAATCTTCAAGTCTTCGAGGCAAATAGGCTTACAGTTGCGAACCTCGGTATGGCATACCATCTACCTGCATATGTCGCATGGGTTTAATATGCTATTGTATAGGTTTATCATTTACAGTTGTTACCCCAGAACCAGTAAGTCTCACTTTTGATGATTGCTTGGTTCATTGACACGCCTGCTTTAGCGTGCAGATACGTCTGGGCCTGAACATGTTCTCGGCTCTGTTACTGTCGGTTCAGTGAGTCCTGTTCTTGGTAATCGCTCGACCATCATTGAACGAGTTTACCTCGTTTAGAATAATCCGGTTCCGTTTTCATATGTTACGTATAATTTGGACTTTTCAGCTGAGACTATGGCAGGCGCAGTGGTTGGAGGTAGAACCACCGATCAGTTATAGTGACGAAACAATTGAGGAACTCCGAGCATGTGGCGAAGGAAAGGAGAAATAGTTTGCTAGATGTTTATGGATTAATAGGTAGAATGCATTACGGGTGTCTGTATATCAACATTTCAACACTTGACCGGTGACCACAAGGACTGTGACTGTTGCGGATCTCTTTGAAAGACTGTTCATGGCAATTCTTTGCTTCCGTTACGTCATAAAGTCGTTATTAAAAAAAACGCGGAAATGATACTATCATAAATAGGCGCGAATAGGCGCCTAGGCTTTAGGTCCATGAACCTCAAGAGGTGACAATAAACAGCCTACGAGCATGATTATTATTAGGATGTCCGTTCGCGAATGCTCAGAAAAGCCATTTTACGCATTCATGACAGGCTATAGCACAATTGGTGGCAGGGGCATTGTCAACTCGACATTCTACACCCTACGCACGTTATCAGCTGTGACTCCAAAATAAAAACACTGTGTTCGTCCTTCCTTCGGGCGTTGCAATCATGAGCTCGACTTAGGCCAGTTTAAGATCGATACGCTCGCACTGCGACTGAGATGGATGGTCATTGTAATGATCACTGTAGTCTTGGGGTTAAGAAAAAAATTAGTGAGAACTGTCGTCAAGTCTGTTTTTTACCTTGCTTGGCCAGGTTTATCGCTTGAGCAATCATTAATCACGTACCCAGACATAAGTAGACCCATACGGACGCTCCTCTTCTCTCTTCTCTCACGTTTAAAGCTCATAGTCCCGTATCACGTTGCTTTTTGAGACATAATTGCTGCGAATATTCTCCCGCTTCGCAATTTTATCTTGCGGAGTTTCCTATTTTATCTCTTCGGTCAGTTAAAGACATCAGGCTCGACCGAGTTCCTAGTAGTTCGGCGTTGAATACAAACATTGGTAAACAAGTGACAGGCTGCTGATGGCAACAGTCACAGATCTCCTCAACTCGGTTGCTAATTTTGCCTCTTACCAGAAAAGGCGGACAATGGTGGCAACTGCTGGGATTCTCGAGCCTTTTGTTCTGGGAGGGTCGGAGAGAAGCGTCCATTGTTTATTGTTCTATGACTAGGCGCAGCGAAAGTGAGTGCGTTTCTCATCCTATAAGTGGTTGACGCCCCATGATGCTCAAGCCCTGCTCTTAGGTCTACGATTCTCTACAGCCGGGCTTTACGCTGGTAACACCCAACACCCGACGCGTATTGGCTGGCCCACATTTTTCCTTACGCAGGTATTTTAATTATTCGAATGGCATCATCTGCAAGCGGATGTTCCATCGCGGGTCAATCTTCATTTTATCAAGTAAGTGGCCTTCGGCCTCCAACTCGCGATTGATCGACGTTATATATCTCTAGCCAATCGCCTCGCGACACGCCGAGAACACAACTTCGCCGCTGTGAGAGGCCCAGGACACATGTACCTGAACGTGTAGCGCGGCCTTCGGCGTCATCTTGCCATACGCAACTGAGACGAACTCCCCGTTACAACAGGGCTGTCCTGCCGCAACAATCTCTTCTTCCTGATGAGTCACGTCTACGGCCCACGAGGAGATCGCAGCAGATGCCAGGTTCGTTACCGAGCACTAGCTCTGTCGGAAGGCGACGTGAGGAACTGCCCAGAAAACCGTGTCCTTCTCCGACTGGAGTCGTTCAAGAACTGAAACAGATCTTTTCTCGCCGTAATCCACTAATAGCGTCAACAGTGCCTTCAAACAGAATGATCCGAACTAGCATCTTCCCTGCGCGTCGGCCGCACAAGGCGCATTCCACTACGCCAGAGGAGGGGGTGCGCAAAAGACCCAATTATCATAAAGATGTTGCATCTGAATATGAAGAAATACCTAATGCACACTATTCAAAACATCCATCACGAGGTTCAGAGACGCATCCTTATTCGTCCGACTCAACATCGCCAGCCAGCAACCGATGGTCTCTTTCCTCTGATTCGTCTGTTTCCTCCACATGGTCATCTTCGTCGTCGATGATATGTCCACCCACCCCCAGTTCTGATGATACATATGTGCCTTTGTGGGACGCAGATTATACCTGGGAATTAGAACAAGCGCAACGCGAAAAGGAGTTGTGGAGGCTGAGATGTTTACAAATGGAAGAGGCTCTCGGTTGGGCAACTGAACAGTCGCCATTCACCGGGCCCGACGATTATCAAAAGCCTAGTGTATCATGATCCTGGCGATCGTCAGGAGCCCTTGATCGATAACAGCCCCTTAAGCGATGAGGATGCCGGGCGAACTACTGTTTACACCAACTGCGAGGTTATCGTTCGTGATTCACACCGCCTCTCCATTCCCCGACGAACGCGGAATGTGGATGGAGTTTATGTTATTCATCCTTCTTCAGCGACAAATCTGCGTAAAAAATCCAAGTCGCGCAGAGCAGACGACATCGAATGGGAGAAAGGAGAGGAACAAAGGCGTATAAAACGAGCGAGACCGTTTCCTATGTGGGCCGAGGCTGTGCCTCGCGAGATGAAGAGCAAAGAGAAGGATGGGATTAATATCCGGTTTATGCCCGATCCCGATGGCAGTTCCACGGTGCGTGGTATCTGCCATGTTGCTATGGAAAACCTGGCCAGAGGTTATCCATGCGACGGAAGTCTTGTTAGGCAACCTCTGGATAATTGCACCAAGAAAACCTTTTCGTTCATGATATCGCGTTAAACCTAGTTGTGACTGTGGGAAACCAAGTCGTTGTCGTGACGTCATCCCGCCGATCGGCTGAGACTACTCCTATCCCTCTGTCCTCTCAACTATCGTCACAACCGATATGCGCTCTTTTATAAACGCCATCTTTAGCCTCCTTTCCTCAAGCACAAGCCCCGAATCGCTCCGCAAGAACATGTACACACCTAATGCTCAAGTCTCCGGCAGACCAGTGGAAGAGCTTGAAGGTGAAGATCGGATGCACAAGAAACCTTGGTATTCGTCGGCAGGATCTTTAAATGTATCATATTGTCATCATAAGAGAACGCCCAGTGCAGGGAGCACTGAATATTGGATTTGGAATGGTCCTGAGGACAATGATACAGGCTTGGACGAGGTACGCATGATCTGCCGCTCTTTCATTCGCCATCCTCATAGTCACCCCAAAAGTCTACCACGCCGCCGACATTCGAACCGCTGTCGCCAATCCCACCGAGCGAGATCTCAAAAGAAAGTGTAATATATCTAGAAGCCGACAAATTCGAAGCGTCACCCCGCCTTGAGCCAATAGCTCGCTTTGTTACCCCGTCCATTCCAGACGATGTTCCGAATCTCACCCTTGACACCAGCACCGACCTCGACACTTCTTCGACCTCCACCGAGCCGCCCTCCACTCCTGACCTTCCCTCAGATTCTTTTTCTCCCCTCTTACGAGCAAACCGTCTAGCATTGGATGCAGACGCCTTTCGGAAGGCACCTCGTTTCGGGATGGTTACTACCACGCCTGCGACCACAGAGGAGGAACCTCGTCCTTTGTTCGGTCTAGGCATCTTTGACCTCACTCGCAAAGAAGACCCTTCTCACGCATTTGACGGGCTGGGTATCGTCCGCGTACAGTCTTCTCCCTGGAGGCCGAGGCAAAAATCCAAGGCGAGTCCTGTGAAGCGCGGTGACGATTCTTCAGACAACCGCGGACAGGACAATACACAATTAGAATATTGTCACCACATTTCGGAAGTTTTTCTTCACGATCTGGAGGCCCTTTTCCTTGTTAGGGATTTGACGCCTTCGCCTTCCACCCGCTTGCCAGTCGTCGGATCGTTGCAGCGGCGATGAACACAATGGTGGGTTGATGTTTGAGGTTATACTCGAAGAGCCAACGACAGAAGGCGAAGAACGTAATTCGTCATCGATATTACCGCCGACAACATTGACCGCACCCCTACCCGTTGTAGCGGCCGGGAACGGGAGTCATCTTCCTTGGCACACGTCCACGCCGGCGAGCAAGAATCTGTCTGGACGGACCAGAAACAAAGCAGTCAAGCCTCCGTCTGACCTCTGTGCGATTGAGCCCAGACTGTCCAGTACACAACTCACTCAAGTTTCAAGCTGTTCACTGGAGGCGCCTATGCCCACGCCTTCGACAGCCCTGTCGACGGCAAGCAGCACTTATGCCCTCACGCCATCTTCTTCGTTCTCTTCTTCGTCTTCTTCGTCTTCAACAACTTCTTCTGGGATACCTACTTCCGGTTCAGGGTCGAGGTCTGCGTTCGTCCGGAGAACGTGTTCGGCGTTCACACTGTCTTGTCACGACACCCGTTCTTCGCCTCAGGCACGGCACCACCGAGGAGGCGATACCGTGTCTCCCAGTGCGTCTGCCCAGAACTTGACCGTGAGCGTGAGCATGGGTTCCAGCCTTAACATAAAAGGTCACGGGATTGTGGCTTTGGAATTGGGTGATCGATCCTTGCAGAGCCATTCTGTGAGGGATCTGTCTGTCGTTGGGACGATCTCGAGCGATTTGAAGAGGAAGATGTCGGTTTCGTTGTCCAGGTCTGGCTCTGTTGGGACCGGGTTTGGGATTCGGGTATGAAGCGATGATGTTTGTATGGCGGGGCCTCACGAAGCTCTTATCTATTTTTCTGTTCGGGCACTGGGACACGAAAGTAGTGATAGATTATTAGGTATAATATAGCACTGGATGCATTTGATACGTCTATGTGGTAACGTTTCGGTTAAAACCTGTCGCAATTTGGAATCTCAATAACGTGGGCGTAGACGTGCGAAATAATTTCCTTGACAACCCGTCGCGAAACGTGTAGCAGGCAGTGACACGGTTGCGGTGACTGCCAACGGATGACGTGATAATTGATAAGATTCGAAACGACCATGTTTTTTGTTGGCACTTCTGGACTTTCGAAATCAGCTGTTTTCCTGCGATTGAACATTCCTCATAATGTCAAACGAGAACAGCGAGAAAGGTGAGCCAATCTGACCTATCCCGTCTGAAATATGGACTGACATGATATTATTATCTAGTGCTGATTGGCGTGATTGGTGGTAGTGGACTTTATCACCTTGATAATCTTACTTTCGTGTACGTTCCCTCTCGAAACGATCCTTTCCTCTGCCACAGCTGACAACTTGTTGGCCGCCAATGCAGGAAACATGTCAACCCCGAAACGGTATGTCACTCCGATCTGCTCAAATTCCCAACGGAAACCAAAGTTATCGTTTGTTGGCAGCCCTGGGGCTTCCCTAGCTCCCCCATAACCATTTGCGCCCTCCCCACAGGCACGCAGATCGCCTTCCTCGCGCGGCACGGAAAAGGGCACAATATCTCCCCCTCATCGGTTCCCTCCCGGGCCAACATCGCCGCTCTCAAATGTCTTGGCGTTCGCGTCGTCATCGCGTTCTCAGCCGTCGGTTCCCTTCGAGAGGAAATCGTCCCAGGATCGTTCATCCTCCCCACCCAGATTATTGACAGAACCAAGGGCGTCAGGCCTGCGAGCTTCTTTGAGGGATTGTCCATCGTCGCACATGCTGCGTTTGGCGACCCTTTCAGCATGAAGCTCGTAAGGTGGTTGGAGAGCAGGGTCGAGAAGGCACTGAAAGACGTGGAGAACGAGACGGGAGGGCAGGTGGGGCTGTTCAGAAATAAGTGCATCCTGTGCATGGAGGGTCCGCAGTTCTCGACGAGGGCTGAGAGCGTGATGTACAGACAATGGGGGGCGGACTTGATCAACATGAGCGTGCTGCCAGAGGCCAAGTTGGCTAGAGAAGCCGAATTAAGGTACGTCCACTTCTCGTCTTCATGTATTCTACTCGCCTTATGGAAATGTTACAGTTATGCCTTGATTGCGACCGCAACAGACTACGATTCTTGGAGACCTCACTCAGAATCCGTAACTGCGGCCGAGGTGTTCAAGACGCTCCGAGCAAATGCGGACACGTCGAGGCACGTTACCGCGACAGTGTTGGACGAATTGCATCAGGTTATCGATGGGCAGGCCAATGGACTTGGTGAACAGGAAGTGCTGTTGGAGGAAGTCGGATCGATGAAATACAGCATCATGCCAAGGTCTGAGAAGTCCAAGGACGAGGACAGGAAAAAATTGGCGTTCATCCTACCGGATTACTTTTCTGACTAGAGATGCCGACCATCGCTAGAGCGTATATCTGTTATATATCCGTCTATGGCTTGAAATTGTGTGGAATACATAGTACAGGCGTAAGGGTAAAGGAGCAATAACTCGATTCTTGAAAATGACAATGTGCATGGAGGAATCAATCGACACCCTGAACATCCATAAGCGCTATTTCATCCTCCGATGTTGAGTCATCGGATCTGGTATCCGCAGTGTTTCTTCCCCAAAATCTCCCAATAATATTCCTCAAGCCGCGTACAATCGCCTATTGAACGTATCATCTTATCCAACAAGTACCCGTCAGCATAAAATAAGGACTTACTGAAGATGCTTCTTCTTCATCTTCGTTTTCGTCCTCTTCCTCTTCTCCATTACCCTCTTCTTCTCTTTGTTCCGTACCATCATCTTCGACTTCATTATGCTCAGCAGGTCCTACACCAACAGCAATTCCGCCATCGTCGAAATCACCCGGCATCCTATCACGTTGTTCTGCACCCATCTGGAACTGAAGGAAGATATCATCCAACGCATCTACCGGCAGCTGCCCCACGAACTGTGCAAACTGCACTGCACCGGCCGGAAATCTCGCGGCCAATTCGGGATTCCCATCGAAGATCTCCTAGAATGACGGTAGGTCATTCACGGGATTAAATAGCGAGTACGCAAGATGGGTACCTGTAGTTGCTGCAGGATCGCCGGATCTTGCACAATATGAGCCAATCGTCTCTGATCTGCCTCCCTCTGCCTCCTTGTCCTCGTCCAGAACATCCCAAATGCGTCATCTATGCCTTCAAAGAACTCAGCGTCGTATCTCGTTGCAGCACTTATCGGCGGCAATGGATCGCACGCGAGAGACCTTGAATCCGTGACTTCCTTTGGCATGAATGCAAACAGCCTACGATAAGATGATTCGAGTACTGCAATGTGCCGATAAGCTGAGTACCGGAGGGTCGCATTGTGTTCATAAAGATGGAGGAAATCACCACGATGAAGAGTTCTAGGTAAAGTAGACGGCATAGTGGATGAGAGAGATGTCAGGACCGACGTGAACCAGGCGCTATGGGCAGGTTCTTTCCAGATACCAAAAGTATGCTGCGCATAAAGGTGTGACAACATGTGCAGTATAGCATTTGCGAGAGACAGATAACTGGAAATGCTGGTTGTCAGATTGAATAAGCGTAGGGGAGTATCTGACCTACTTTCCGTCTACTTCGATTTTAAAATCCTTGTGTGCTCGTACGTTGTCAGGAATGATTACGTCAATCTTATCTGCAAGAGGCAGAACAACGGAAGGGAAGGATAGAATGGCCTCCTTCAGGGCTTCGCTGCTCGCTGCGTGGCACTGGGACAACAAGGTCAGTTTGCTCACCGCCAGAAGTTCTAACAACTGACTGTATCTTTCCTCGCATCTTCAGATACCCACATTGCTAGCGCTCTGGAATATGCCCAGCCAGGTAACACGCTAGGATCCATTCTTGTATCTCTCTTCTCTTGAGAGCGACTTCGACGCCTTGATAGGAAAAGATCATAGACATCCAATAGCCACTGATGCATCCCAGGGGCTTTAAGTGCCAGGAGATCAAGATGGAATAACGATCCGTGCGGATCTGACCATGGGTCCAGAGAATATAACAGTTTAGCAAATTCGAAAGCGGCGCGGACGCAGCCACGGCGTTGCAGATCACTGGATGATTATTTAGATAAGGACTTGTTGCAATTTAAAAGACGCACGAAATCTGTCTATGTATCGCTAGGAAGAAGGGCCGATTCTCTACACGATCAAAGTCCAGCCTATTCTGGCCAGTTGTGAAGTTGAACGCGCCGATAAAAGATCGTTCATATGCGAACAAGGCTCTGTCCACAAAATCTACGGCTTGTGCCCATTCTATATGATATTCACGAAAGTAAATACACATAAACTGGTGAAGAAATCTTTACCTTCTCTATGCCGATAGATCTCCGCTATCTGCAATAATGTATCAGCATGCCATGGAAGCTTCTCTAACAAATTCCAAAATCCTCGCGGATCTAGTATGTACTGGTCAACATACTCCTAGCCTGCTAAGTTTGGCAGAGCTCACCTCCAGACATAACCGTAGCCATAAATGCTTTTGTCATACTCTTATATTTCTTGCTATATTCTACCGTCCACCACTTCTCTTCTGTAACTGCATCCCACCCCTGTCTCTGCAGTTTTTCCTGGACTTCTTCGTCTGCATATGCTCGGATTGACAAACCCTCTCTTTGCCTAGCGGCCCACCAAGTCGGTTTAGGCTTTGTCAGATTGGATCGAAGAGCTCCTGAAGCTCCCTGACGCCTAACTTGAGAAGACGATCCAGAAGATGTTTTCGCTGCTTGAATCACTTTGGAACCAAAGAACCTGCGCAGTTCAGCTTCACTATCAAGGTGAGAGAGCGAGACAGCCAGAAGTGTAGCGAGGGACTGAGAATCGGCGGGAGTCATAAATGTTTGATGGCTTTCGGGGCACCTGGAAGGAAGGATCAAACTCGCATTTGCGCAGCTTCATGCGGCGTACCTGATAGCTAATTCAGCCAACGCCTGAGCCAGCTCGTCCATTCCCGACTTCTTTTCTTTGGCCTTCGCCTTTTTAAGTGCTTTCTTCTCGCCCTTGGTAGTCGGCACGCCAGTACTAATGGAGGTAACAGAAGATCCTGAGGGCGTTTCGACTGTTGCAATCTTCTTTTTTCGCTTCTTTGGCTAGACGCAACGTTGTAAATAAGAACGCCAGACAACAATGACACCTCCATTTACCTTACGTGATTTGCCCGACTTGTTTGTAGCGGTCATTTCGGTGTCAGCATCGCTTTCAGGCTCGCTCTCCCCATCTGCAGCCATCAACTGCATGATACTGTTGAAGCTTAGTCTTTGGTTTAGAAAGCAGCGCACCTGAGCGAAAGTCGTGACCCTCGTATGTCGCGAGACTGAATACGTCAAGTCATCTTCATCCCCGTCATCACCAGGTCCATCGTGTATCTGGTTTGCTTTCAGCGCTTCTAATTCTTCTAGCTCGCGCTGCTGGCGTTTGCTTAACTTCGGAGGCATCTTGGCGGTCCGAGTCAATAGATATCGCGTGACAGTTATCTGTCACACGTATACGCCGCTGTCAGCACGCCGACGGCCAGAAACTCTCTTGGATCGCATTGTACGATGTAGACGATACAACTGTATTCAGTGATGAAAATGACACTCGCTTGCGCACGAATATGAGTCCGAGAAAGACGGAGAGAAATTTGAACGTAAAACTAGAATGCATATTCGCCATGCAGTTCAGTAGGCATTTTCGTCACGTCTGAGCTACTTTTTGAGGTATACGTCATTTGCTGGACTGAAATCCCAGGCAGGTGGTGGCTCCCTCCGTGTGTTGTACCAATTGCTGATACCTTTGGAGGATAGGGGTGCAGACACATCACGATAAGAATACAGTTGTAATGAATGCGCAAAGGAGGTCCTCAGTGTTTCGACAGCCTGTCGATTGCAGAATTCGTCAGATCCCGGAAGACCGGGGCGACCAACAGTCCTCACACGTGAACATGCTATGTCTTGAGTATTACACTTCGTCATGCATAATAACCACCCATTCACCTTTGTTGAACAGAAAAGCCGTTCTGATAATTTGTTCTCTGTCTATTACATCTGTGCCTTACGCATCAGATTTCGTCTGACACGTCTTCGCTCTGAACCCACACCCTCTCCTTTACCCCATTGTAAATATGGCACTCGGCCCCAATCCATACCGGCGACACCATCCTTCCATCCGTCGTCACCTGCGGCATAGTCAAGCATTCCCCACACAGGAAGCTCCATCTCCCCTTTGACGAAAATACGAGAAAGCTTGAGGAGCGAGGGTGGCACTGGAGTTAGAACATGTATCTCGGGCTCCACTTGTACGGCGTTCTCGGGCCCAGCTGATGGAATGCAGTGTGACACGGAACGAATAAGAGCGATGCCATAACACGTTGATGAAGTCGGCTCAGGTGGCTGGGCTCCCTGCACGTAGGGCATCTCAAGGGACAAATCGACTCCTTCATTCTCAATCATCACGGGGCCGTTGTTCGTCCTATCGTCCCCCCAGCTGCACACGAGGCCAACCAAAGCTCCGTTCAAGACACGTCCTACTTCTGCAGGAACCACATTGTCAGAGCCATTTCCCACTAGGACGATGCGGTCTAGAGCCACCTTCCAATCCACAGCGTAGGGCAGTTGAGAACATAAGGGCAAATTCGTTCTCCAGGATGCAGCCGTGATTTGCTCTAACGAGGCTATTGTTGGATCAGAGAGTTCGGACGATCCAGGGAAGCTAGCATGCAGATACGAGAGGATGTTGATTATACGATGATCAGCGGGTGTATATTGCGTATGCAAAGGTGAACTATTCGAGGCAATAATAGGGTCCAGTTGCGCATAAAATTGCGGTTTTGACTCAAATTCGGGTTGTGTGATTTCCTCGTAGCCCAAATTATCAACCGTACTTGATAACCCTGTGACTTCAAAAATGTGCGTTGGCTGGACAATGTCTTGTATTCTTTTATTCAGGTCTGCACCAAGACCTTTGTTCCAACCCATGGTGTTGACAACGAGGGGAATGACATCTGAAACGCGTTTTGGCAGTCCATCATCAATGTGAGTATGATTGTCGTAGGCAAGAAGTGGATTGCGAACGTCGAGCTCGTATGCATGGAATAGAGCCTGTATAGATGTTAAGTAATATCCAGGCGACCTTGGAGTTGTCGTCCCAATGTAATGTGATCTATTTGGAAGCGTAGGATGAGTAAAGGGAGGTCCTGAATCGCTTGAGATTATGTGATGCTTAAAAACCAATGAAAGGATTACCAAAGCAGGGATCTTGAATAATATTCAGTGCTACCATCCCACCTGGCGTAAACTCGGATTGGCCTAGGTCGCAGTCTAGGTACGCAACGCGCTCGAACCTAGTACATTCAATTTGAAATTCAGTGGTACGTTATCAGGAGAATTCATTTACTTACCGCAACAGCAGGCGATTGAGAAGCGTCCGAGCAAAAGTACTCTTGCCCGACTTTTTTGGACCCTTGATAAGATAAACTCCGCCTGAGAAAGGTGGTGCCATGTTGTCGAGGGCATAGGCCCATGACTTTGAAAGAACGTATGGTTCATAGTCCTTCTCCTGATTCCTAAGCTTTTTTTCAATCAGAGGCGTCAACTTATGGAAAACCTTCATACCAGAAATGCGCCTGTCACGTTCAACAACTTGTTATCGTCTTGAGCATAGCGCGAGAAATCAAATACGCCATCGAATATCTTGCAAACACGGCCTAGACCCTGAACGCCAGTTCGCAACTCCTGAATCAGGACTATAGCACCAGAGGCGTTGGCAAGTCCCAATCCACGTAAATGATCGTCTCTCAAAATCAATGGTTCAGACGAAGTGGCTTCTATTACAGGCAGAGGAGACGATTTCGGTGCATATATACGATGTGGTTTGGCGGAAGCCTCGAGGGTCGTCCCGAGCAAAGATACTGTTCCCTGCAGTACCGTAACTGATATATGCACCTCCAATACAGATGGTCTCTCCCATCGAAAGTAAAATGACGGTTCCCTGAGTCGATCGTAAACCTAAGATAGAAAGGTCAGATATGTGGAAGATGTTTTGGTTTAGCCTTGGTCTGAATGTCGTCTGCAAAGGCTGTAATTTAATTTGGGAAGATCCTCCATCCATGGGCTCTTCATCTGAACGGTCCTTTAGCGGCACGCTGGGAGACCATGCGCGTTGAAAAGACGCATCAAAACCCTCCGCGATGTCAACTTCATCTGGGTCACCACTAGACGAACTTTCCCCTCCTGATCCTGCTGCCGCAATCTCTTCCTGTGGCTCTTGCATTTCCCCTTGTTCTACAAAGTACCGCGACTTCTTTTTCTTCCCTCCGTTGTTTACATCACGACCTTCCGTTGGCTTCCGCTTAACACTGCGTTGAACAGATGTTGTCTCTTGCTCTACGCTGGACGTCTCATAAGCTTCTTCTGTTGTAGCAAGAGGAGCCTCGACATTTGTACGCAAGGCTTGCGCCCGCTTTGCGAGCTGCGATGGCGCTGAGCATTTCAATGGAGTTCGACAAATATCTACAAACACATCCGCTCAGCTCAATTTCATCCAATACCATCTATCGATTACAAAAGTCAATGTCTCTCCACCCTCAGCATGGTGGTCTTTGAGAGCACAAGTCGCCAGGTCAAGACTCCTCTCGGAAACGACTTTTTTTGAAAAAACTCGTCAAGCCTGCCAGATGCTAGTTCCCGCCGGTTTCGCCAATCCAGCGTCTTCATTGACTCGATTGCGCAGTCTATCTTGGGCTTCATATCCGATGCAGCATTGGTTGACGATAATCAGAACAAGATGCATCCCACGCATGTACCAACTATGGAAGTAATAACTTAGGTAGAACCGAATGACACGCCTCACCCTCACCCTCAGCTGCGGCGTCTCATGCCACGTTGATTGCCATGCTTCAAAACCACTCTCTGCATGCAGTTGCCGCAGCATTCCGTGAAGCCTGGATTAATCAGAGACTTGCCATTCATGCAATCAAATACAAGCTCACGGAAAAGCTGCCACTCATGCTTCCTGGCGCATACGTTATGACAATCCTCTTCCTACATTACAATAGCTCAAATGTTCAATTGATAAGTTAACGCTTACAGTGTTGTATATGGCGCTTGCGACAGGGCTGTTTTTTTCCTTGTAGCCGGATAGGCAGGGCCCCCTTGAAACTTGGCTAGAAACAGCGAAAAAAATGATGAGTAAAGTGCGTGATGAGTGAAGTTCGTGTGGTCATGAGCGATGTGTAGACCCGATATGAAAACGAGACATACAATAGTGCATGATGGTACCAAGTATTTGGTAACTTTGAACAGAATCTTGATCATGGCAGTACGGCCATGAGGTCATCTATCCAGCCCCGGATAGAAAATACTTTTACTTTTCCGCAGGTGGCAGAATATTTGGAAAATGTCGCACAGTGGTACGTTGTAATTATATCCAAGGAGCATAATAAGGAACAGAATTTCAGGTCACTGCATCATGATCACACGGACAAAACACACAAACTTAGATTACATTAGCCACTACGAAAACACGAGTTGGTCAGTTTACCGTTCATCATGGAGGATATACCATGTCAGACGACAAACACACGTTTGCTCAACGTCTCCGAGACTTGGCTTTCTTCTTCTTTCCACTACCACTACCGCCACCACCGCCCACCACCGCCATCACGCACAATATCCAGAGGTGCTTGTCCATACAGGGCCACCCCATCCCCACTAAATGTCTCCTCTTCCAACCCAGGAGCTACCAAATCATGAAATCGTTCTTGCTCCTCGACCGCCTGACGGTCTTGCGAGTCCCACCCACCAACATCGTCCTCCATTAACATGTGTTCCATACTTGGTCCAGGCTCAGGAACAGGGATGAGTCCGGCGCCACCTCGTCTCCCCTCTCGAACCCGTCGAGTGTATCGCGGCCCAAAAAGTCCTCGTCCTCTTCATCAAATTCGAGCGGGACCAGACCCGGCGAAGGCGAGTCGCCCGTCCGGGGCAATAGATGTGGCGAACGAACCTTGTTAATCTCACGCCTAAGCATGCTCAGTCCTTCGCTCATCCCATCGCCAATGGTGCGTATCGGAATGGAATTTCTGAGCGTCCGTGGACGAGACCCTGGTGCACCGTTGGGGTACATTGGCAGCACGGGCGGCGCTACCAGGTATTCGAGGCCGCCAGCGAGGGCATTTGCAAGGGGCTCATCAAACGAGGGCAGAAAACCTGCGCGAGTCACGATTGTGGGCAAACCCCTCTATGAACGATTCCGATGCGTGGCTGGAGGGGAACGCGCTAACTTCAACTTCTTTGCGTACTTCAACCTTTTGCCCGGCAATATCTAGCTGAGAGCGTCTAATCAAGGCGTGATAATCTTCGCCCAGAGTGTAAAATGTAAATTGGTGGGAGAGATAGATGGATCGAGGCAGAATTCGAGGAGAGCGGGAAAATGTCGACAATTCGGCATATGCGAGATAACTGCAAACAAGATCAATAAGCTCAATACCCAGCAGGAACCGTCGACCTACTTTGGATGACTTCCTCCCGCAGTCGAGCGAGATGCATGAGTCGTCCCTGATAAAATTGGCTGCCGGAATTTCCTCCAGCCACGCCTGCGTTGCAGATTCCATGTGGCCATGATAGCTTCCTTACCAGCCAGATCATGACTTATAGTCACATCTGCGTTGGACTGTTTGCTAGACGCGTTTGACGCAGCCGAGATGGAATAAGTGATAGATGCCGGGGAGGAGCTGAGCTTGCCCGCCCCGCCGAGTCCAGGAAGAGAAGCACTCGTCGCGCCCAAAGCAGACATCGACACCGAGGCGGCAACGGATAGTCCTTGGTCCTTTGCCCGTACGTCCGTCGTGATTCGCCGGAGAGACAGCATGCCATCGTTGGGATCAAACACCAGTAGGTCCTGATAGTTTGTCGGACGCGTGCGATGATGCGGACTATTACTTGTTTCGCCGCCCAGATGGGCAGGCGACGTGGGCAAAAGGCTACCAGGCAGACAGGCTTCGGACGAGTCGATAAACGTAAAGGCCAAACAGGTCCCAGCTCGGTCACTCGCCGGTGGCTTAACCGCGCGAAGCCGCACAAGCGGGCTAACCTCCACCGATGTCGGTTGCTATTCGCCTCCCATCAAATTCACGTCCAAAATGAAAGATAGAACACTCACCAACTCACTCACGTTCATAACCTTGCCTTTGGTGTGACTCCGCAGATCGGGCTTGCCCCCATACGGGTTGATGGCGAACACGTGTATGGTAGGTCGCCGCGTCCCGATCGCCCAACCCAACGCCCGTCATGAGCCCAGGACACGTCATCACTAATCGCCTGCGAACGTCCTCGGTGCAGGTGATACAAGCGAACCATCACTTCTGCACCGCCCACCGCAGTCTCCCTATTCGGCTTGGCATTGATTCCCCTTTCCCCTCCTCCCCCTTTTTTCCATCCCCGTCCCCCACTCCACTCCCACTCACACCAACCTGCCTCCTAACCACCACCGGACTCGGCCGTAATGATATACCTGCGAGGTCCTGCCCATTCGCGTGGCACAACCAATATATTAAATCCATTCGCCGCGAAAAATGGAAGCCCCTAGCCAACACGGCTGCGCTGCGCGACGACGTGAGCCACTCCGCGACAGGTTGACAGGACCAGTGGGCCACCCCTCAAGAGCGGCGTCTCAAATCCAAACATCGTGACAAACGAACCTTGTCGGGCACCGCTGTCGTGTTCGGCAGCACGGAGAGACGGGTGCGCCTGCTCGCTCCCAGAATAGGACCGACCTGTGCTACTTGGGATGTGACAGAGGGTGATCGAGTATCGGCGTTCGCGTATGTCCCCCCGGATCCAAGTTGGCCCCCCGAAGGCGCGCTAGTGGATACATACTTCCTGTGGCCACCGTAGACTGCGAGTGTGGGTGCGGGATGTCGACGGTAGTAGTCGACGTTATTGTGATGGGCTGATGGCTCTCTGATGGGTGCCAGCCATGATGTGGTTCTTGGCGGCAGAAAATGCCATACCGCCAGCGTCTCATCCACGCTCAGCAAGCTCCCGCCGACTTTGATCGCGCTCGCTGCCTAGCTCGGCTTGCGTCATGGGCATACTGAGCCCGCCCCAGCCCGAACGGCGAAGTGGACGGCGAAAGCCCTGGCATGAATGTCCCGAGCCACCCGACGAGAACGTTGCCGCCGCGCTGTGCATTAGACGATGAGGAGGGGAGGCATACGCCAAGAGGCGATGCGAGAGCGCGACAACTGGCTTGGGACTCGGGCCGTTGCCTTGTTTGATACTCTTGCCTATCGTATTCGTATCCTTGTCCTTGTCCTGCTAAAAATACATGTTCATTGTTATTGTTATGGTTGTTATTGTTGCTTGCTTATTTGAAATTCCTGTCGTGGAATACTAGATGCCAAAGCGAATATGTAAACAGGTGAATTATGTGCAAATGGAACGAGAGAGTGAGAAGATATAGTGTAATATTTCTTTGAATGTTGTTGGAGAGTATATTTGAAGCACTGCAGGATTCGTCAGACTCTATCATCCTCTCATCAGCATACGAAAAACGAGGTGGTAGAGGGCAACACGTACAATTACGAGAAAATGTGCATTAGACTCGAACGTGACGGCTCGGCCGGTCAGAGCCACCTGTTTTGATAAAATTGTCTAACCAGTGAATAAATAAACAATGTCGAAGAATCCCTCTGATTGTCCGGATTTACGCTGGACCCACGTCAGCCACACTTTAAGCGTGAATAGGACTAGGACCCACATAGACGCCGAGCAAGGTCGACTCTTGCGCAAACGGATCACCAAAGGTCCCGACCACCTGCGCACTCGGTGCGGGCAAGACAGCAGCATGGATCAATCCTCGCCTCCCCCGTGCCACCCAGGAGAGGAGGTGTGAGGTTCAGACCTCACGGACCGACGCTAGATTCGTGCAATCCCATATCTGAAACCCCAGACGAATACGCGAGAATCAGCGACCGCCTGCAAAAAAAAAAACAGGTTGCAGGGGCCGCCATCATCAGTCGCACACGTTCCTGCGCCATCAAGGGGTGATATCCACGCACTTATCATTGACCCCTGTCCCACTTTGCCATTGGATCGGCTCTTGCGTGGGTCGCCTCGACCCTGGATAAGACATGGTGCCCCTGTGGGGACGAGACACGAATACTCTGCATCGTCGATGCTGCCTTGTCTATAATGCAGGGCGCTCGTGCGAGACCAGAGCTCCGCGTCGTTGGCTGGCTGACGTTCGTGCGTGCGACCCTGAGCCCCGTAGTGCACCTTCGTCCCCAAGCCGACTGTGAGCAAATGAGGGAGCAACGTGCGACGTATCCTTGGCGTCCCTGGAATGCGCTGAAAGAGCCAAGCTGACTGGGCGCGAGACTAGGGGAGGGGAGGCTGCAGCGCGGGGGACGTGGATGAGGAGGGGACGTAGGTTCCGCAAGGTGGCGGGAGATGGATTCGAGCGCAGTCTGTTCCCTGTGAATCAAATGTTGGACATCAGCTGCTTTATCTACTAACGAATGTGAAAACTGGGAAAGGGCCTATGAACAAGTAAAAGCCAACGTAAAAAGTCGCTGGAGGTGTACAGGAGTCAAAACGTGTAACCCGTCCGTGGCATGTCGTCTGTGAAGAATTGAGGGGAGGTGTCGTAAAGGCCTTATCTGTTGTACATCAAATCATGGCCCCTGGGTAAATAGATAGGTCACGACATGCCACGCCTACGAACGCATTGTCCATCACATGTGTTCACACTAGTGCACAATCAAAGAAGTACCCCGAGTCGTTAGAATCGCAAATGGATAAAGGACTTACCGCGCAAGGATAGGAGACCGGATATGACCCGCCGACAACGCCAATGCGTCAATGGAAGGAGACAGAGCGAGTGCCAACTCGTTGGGAGAGGTGGGGACGAACCGGGGCCTAGTAGGACAGCGGGTGTGGTACGAGGAGTGCCCTGGCCAAGTCCAACTTGTCCGATAGGTCGTCCATCGTGGGTGGGAGTGGCGCTTGGATGAAAGGCGGGGACCTATGACCGGATACGAGTCTGAGCCATGCTCGTCCAGGTCTTCGTCCGCGTCCCCGTATTCGTATTCGTACTCGACCCGGACGCCTGGGGCTGGATGTGACGGGGCCAGTGTGCCTGAGGCGGGGTGGTCAAAGTCGAGCAGAGTGGACAAGGTGGGCGCGGGAGAGAGGTTGGAGGCGGGTCGCGGATTCGGGGGTTCCCGAGAATGGCACGGTCAGTTCATCCGTGTGGTCTGAGGCTGCAGTACTGGTGGGAAGGCGTTGGGCGGGGGTGGTGGAGAATTAAGGGAAGCATATCGTCCGATGCTGTTAGTGAGAGGCATTGGATGTGTTGCAGAAGGTCCATTGCGAGAATGCTTCGCTGGCAGAAATATAGAGGGAGGATAGATGTGCGTCAGAATGACGTTCGAATAAAGAGGATGGAAACAGGCCGTTGTATTGAATACAAGGCACAGGAAGGTATCAGGAGATGAAGAAAAGAGTCGCAGTTTCTAGAGAGACGAATGCTGAACGGGTGGAAGAAAAGAGCGCATCCGCTCTCTTGCAAGGTCCTCTGTGCCACGTTTGGAACGGCGCCCTCTATTCTGACTACTTGCATTTATGGAAACCAGTCACGTGGCCCCGCGTTTCGCCCTGTTTGCCGCTGTTTCCCTTGCTCTTGAGAGCACTCCTGGTAGGCGGGAGTCCCGTGACTCTAGTAAGCTGCGGAGTCTTGATTACGCCTGCGCGCCTGAAAACGCCTTGGCGCCAAGTCATCTTAACGTGACTCGAGCACAGGATGAATGTTTCTATTTTTGGCAGACGTGATGCCCGCTTCGCCTACATGCTGATCATAGCCGAATAACGGAGGACAGCGACAATCCCACTCTGATATGCTGTATGTATGCTGTTAGCAAAGTCCTCCGCCATTGCAGTTATACGGATCCGCATACGACCGTATTTCAGTCTTGTATCTATTCCATTCCCGCTGGCCACCTAGTTTAGGAATGGACACCGCATTTCCACATCCTGGGTGGCGAGCCGCAAGGCGCGGAGTGACTCGGTGGGCCTTTGAGTTGGTTTTATCGGGTTTATCTGTTTGCCGATAACGCAATCCCTGACATTTAATGGAGTGTTTGCGACGCCGACATGACTTCCGCATTCAGAATAGGGCCGGTACGGTCTTGAGACTGCTCCATATGTTCTTCACTTTTTTCCGATCCTGAGCTAGTCTTCCTCGTCGAATTACGCGCGTGACTCATCGAGATTAATGAAATCTGTATGGTCGTCCCTAAGCCAGCAACGATGAGCATGTGAATCAAGGCCGAAAACGTACCTCCAATTGCAACTCTGTGGGAGGAGCAAGCTGTGGAAATGTACGCGTCACCGTTTTTTTCCACATAACACATGAGGAGGGAAAGGGGGAGTCCATGCAAGGAAATTGCCGTGTAATGGCGATGCTAATATTACTTTAACGGCTTCTCATCCTTGTGCCCCGTCCATGTATGTACGGTTCGATCGGTACACATGACAACCCCCCTTTCAGGCCTCTGGGGAAAAAGACGTTTCTCGTCGGCGGGGGACCCCTCAGGACGTAATCCGTCCAAAAGCAAGGGTAACCCTTGATAGATAGATAACTATATATACAAGTACGTGTGGAAAGCATGCGGGACGTCCTGCGTGGAGTGCAGTGGGTATGTCAAAAAGGGCCCAAAGAAGGATGAGGTACTTTTTTGCCCTTTCCTCCCTTTTCTGTTTCCGGGTTTTTCGGCCTCGTGTTAACCGCGAGGCGTACTTCGACGTGGACGTGGCAGGTGCCATTGGGCAGGCAGGCAGGCGGCAGGCAGGAGGCCGTGACTTAGAGCTGCGGAGTTATCGCTGTTGATGATCGCGGCCTCCACAAACCGCTGTAAGCCACGCCGCAACGACAGCGTTTGCGTTTGGACGCGGGATTGGCGGCTGAAGATGGCCCAGGAAGGCAGGAAGCTACTTATCCCAGTCACTCGTGGAAGATCAGAAGGCGATTCAATCGTTCATTCATCAAAAGGTACTAGCGGGCCGGCAAGCAGGCAGGCCTTATTCGTGGTGATTGTGACGGCGCGTCAATGTTATATGAACGGTGGCGCTATGCGGCTGTGTGGGTCCGCCAGTGTGTTGGGCTGGACCGGAGATGGGAAGAGGTGACTTTGACTTATAATGAGCGTATGGAGCCATGATGGTGGCGTGTGGACGGCGCCAAGTGGTGTTGGGGACGCCGCCGCGCTGCCAGGGGGTAGTGGCCAGTAGAAAGTACTATTGTCAGCCACAGGGCCGTCATGGCATGTGAACAAATGGGCTGTTTTAAATTTGCGCTCGTCATCCCGCGCTTCCATACCTGTGTGATCGATTGCCAGAGAAGGAGAAGTGGCGAGTGAAGGTTGTGCGCAGCGTCCTCGTGTCAGCGTGCGTGTGCGAGCGTCCATCATGAATCACGCATCAGGATCAGAGAGCGAGGTAGGGGGCGCGGAGCCACGCGTGGAAACGGAAGGCGGACCGGTGTGAAAGCGGCGGGGATGAGCGCGTGATCGGGCCGGGCCCAGCCGAGGCGGGGGCGGGGAGAGGCGAGAAAGGCTGGCGGCGGGTCCTCGGACATGGACCGTCAGCAAACACGAGGCAGATGAGTGGGGATAGCGACATGCGGGACGCGTGCGAGCGTGCGCTGGGGTCCTGGGCCGCGTGACCGGGCGGGGCCGGCGCCGGCCGGGGGCGGCTCGGGCGGCGTCAAAAGCGAAAAAGAAAAGCGTTTATCAACCCGTCTTCTGTCCGACATGCTGCCCTCTCCCCGCCATGCCTGACAGTCCCTCCCAAGACTTCCACGACCCGCCCCCGCCCCTCCCCCAGTCCCATTCGGCCGCCCAGCTCGCCGCTATGCTTGCGGACGCTCTCAAGGATGCCGACGCCCTTCGTCGCGAGCTCGCGGCCACAAAGAAACGCGCCGATGACATCGAGCGTCGCTTCAGCGCCCTCTCCGCACTCGCTGAATCAAAGCTTCCCCAGGCCGACTCCGTCCGCATCATCCAGGAGCTCGACCAGCGGGCAACCGACGCAGAGGCCGCCAGAGACGACTCCGAGTCACGCAGGCGTATCGTCCTCGACAATTGGCACCAGCTCGACCGTTTCCTCCATACAATTGAGGTGCGTGCAGCCGATGCCCGCGCAGGCTTTGCAAAAATTGTCGCTGAGGGCGGTGGCTCCCTCATTCTCGCGACCCTCCCTCTCCCAGGCGCCGTTTCCCTGCCGTATTCCTATCCCGCCGCTGGCACTATGCCTCCGCCCTCTAATCACGCCAGAACCCCTTACCCATCTGCCGGGCGGCCTTCCCCACATGGCCATCGATCTGCCCAGTCCCAATCCTTCCCTCCCATGGCCCTCCCGCCCCACCCTACTCCCAACGGAACCAACCGTCGTCCAAGGGAAGAAAGTCTAGACAGGGCTGGCTACGTCGATGCCCTTCCCGGCCAGCCCCCGCCCAAAAAACTCAAGGGCTTTGGCGACGACCGCCGGGGTCGTGACGAACGAACTGCCTACTCCGAGTCGGTGAGAATGCCCTGCTATCCGACGATTGAACGAGGCTAACTCCCTTTGTCGTAGAGTATCGCTTATTTGCATCAACGACATCAACCTTTGCCTCCACAAGCGATTGACGCTCGTGAGCGTATCTACCATGAGAGGGAACGCCGTCCGCCTCATCAGCGCGGATGATTGTCCCTCCTACAGGAGAGTCGGACCATGCTAATCACAGAGGACGCTCCCGCTCGCGCTCGCGCTCGTCCGTCGCTCTAGCAGGAGCTCTTTGTCTGTGGATGAGATGCTTCTCGAGGCTGCGAATGGGAATGGAGCCCCCGGATCGGCGGGCGATTGCCCCCTCTCAGCGCTCCCACCGTCGCCGGCATCATAGAGAGGATTCCACTAATCAGCGCTATCCCCATCAAATGAATCTACATTACATACAATTCAACAACAACAACAGCAGCAGCAGCAACAACAGCAACAACAGCCACAGCAACAAGGACAACAACAGCCGCATGCTCCCTCCCAACGACCTCAGGGCGACTCTCCGCCGCCTCCACAGCTTATTCATAATTACAGGCCACGTGCGCCGCATGCATCTGCCTCTGTCCCACTAGTGACGGAGAATCCTGTTGGCGCCATGCCGGCAGCATGCCACGTGCAGACTATCCAGACCCACGTATTTGCGCCCGTTGTCACCGGAGCTCCGCAGAAAAAGAACAAATTTTCTGCTAGTGGTGCAAGTGTCGGTAATATTGCGTCTGGCACAGGTCAGTTTTCGCCGGTGTGGTTGATATTCATTCACTCACTCACTGGGTGGTGTTTATTTTGGTGCGTTTAGGAACGCCTGATGCG